>SKCR01017397.1:0-44189 GCA_019454045.1 Zanthoxylum bungeanum | reverse complement strand
AATTAACATGAGATTATTTGAATTTTATGTAAATCAACTTTGTATAATTAACCAAACACTATTATAAATACAGACAATACAATTTTTTTTTTAAAAAAAAAAAATTGATATAATTTAAATTCTGATCTTTCTAATATGTGTTCGATGTTAGGAATTACGTAACACGAATATTTTTATTATTTTTTTAATATGAGACTCAAAATCAAGAAAATGAATTATCTAAATCAATCTTTGTTCCTTGCTTGAGAAATAAAACCAATTTTTTTGGGGCTTTGAAATATTATTTTGATGCTCACATAATTATTCCAGCATTAGGATAAGAGTAGCATAATCAGCCAAACAAACATCTCTATCAAAAGGACAAGATTAATGGGAAAAACCCTACCTTCCCCATTAATTTAACCCTAAATATGCATCATCAAACGGCTAAAACATCACCCACTCAACATTAAAAAATGTTCTGGATGTCACGATTTTAGGATAAGATAATATTAATTATTCACTAATTATATCATTGAAGAAAGAGAAACACCCACCTTTTGAAAAGCAAATGAATCACAAACAAGGGGCTCTATTGACCTAACTTGTTTTTTTCTTTTCTCAATAATGATTTCAATGACATTAATAATTTTTTTAATTATTAGAACGTCAAATCATTCTTTTCGAGCTTAAACAGAATAGATAAAATCACCGACTGTCCCACTAAGTGATGCGAATTGGGCATCCAATAACATCAACACACTTCTTACAAGTAGCACCACCAGAAGCCAACTCATCTGATCCCATTTTGTCTATATTTATATTTTATTTAATTTTAGGTGATAAAGCCCTTTGATCAATAACCCTTTAGTAATTAATAATTTAATAGATTGAGGATAAGAATGCTCACTAATTAATTAATTAATTAAATTGGAAACTAATTCAGCTGAGACACTTGGAATAAGATTAGAAGACACTTATCCCAATATCTTAAAGGAAGATAGTTTAATTAACAATAATCATATATAAGAGTTTAAATTTTGTTTTGTTTGTTATAAACTTCTAATCATCCCTCATGTTTAATTAAATTGAATGTGTAATTAGTTATTATTTCAATCACAATAGAGGGTGATTAATGCAACTAAAAAGAGGACAATAATTTTATTAAATAGAAAAAAAAAAAAGAAAAAAAAAAAAGAAAAAAAAAAAAGAGAAAGGATAATTAAAAACACCACCACTTAAAATACACCCAAAGCAAATAATTAAAAAAAAAAGGGATAACAAAATACACCCTTAAGTAGACAGATAAAGCATTTGGCAATATGATGTTCAAATATCTACAATTGAATGGCCCTCTATTTCATCTCTCAAATCCATTAAAGGGTTAAAAGAGATTATTTCTTAAAGGACCCCTCATAACAGAGACCTAATTGCACTCCCCATGCTGTAATTATTCAATTTGGAAATCAACACCACCATCATCATCATCATCATCATGATGCTATATATTAAACTAAAGCTTAAGCATTGCTCCTGAAGGATCCAAGAGCTTTAAAGCCTGTTGCCCTGAGAATGTATTGGTGGTAGAATGCAGCAATGGCAGCTCCAATGAATGGTCCAACCCAGAATATCCACTGTACAATTAAACAATAATATTTATTAATCATCATCGATCATGTTACATATATATTTACTAAATAATTGAAAATTTTATATACTTGGTCATCCCAGGCTTTCTCCTTATTATAGATCACAGCAGCTCCAAAACTCCTAGCTGGGTTTATTCCGGTGCCGGTGATCGGGATGGTGGCCAAGTGAACCATGAACACAGCAAAACCAATGGGGAGTGGTGCCAATACCTTGAATTAGGAAACAAATAACATCCATTTAACCATGCAAAATGATAATCAAATCGTGGATTAATAACTAAATAATATCAATTGAGTTGAATAAAATAAAATAAAAGAGAGAAATGATTCAGCTACTTACAGGAACATGGGAGTCTCTTGCGCTCCTCTTAGGATCAGTGGCAGAGAAAACAGTATAGACAAGAACAAAGGTACCGATTATCTCAGCACCCAATCCAGTGCCCTTATTGTATCCATCAGCGAGCTCATTGGCTCCACCTCCATACCTGTTATAGTATGATTTTTGGAAAGCTTTCACCAACCCACATCCACAGATGGCACCCAAGCACTGTGCTATCATGTACAAAACTGCCCTGATGAGCGACACCTTGCGTCCCAAAAACAACCCGAATGTCACAGCCGGGTTTATGTGTCCACCTGTGCACACATAAATTAATGTTATTACCTAATAGTATACATAAACTGTATGATTAATTAGGTTTTAGTACATTAATGAAGTTTTTGGAGATAAGGGTTAGTGAGACTGACCAGAAATACCAGCAGTGCAGTAAACAAGGATGAAGATCATGCCACCGAAGGCCCAAGCGATACCAAGAATGCCAACGCCACCACAGTCATCGGTATTCTGGGTGGGATCAGTCTGGCTCTTGTAACCAATCACAGTCAAAACAGTAACATAAAGAAACAAAAGAGTAGCAATGAACTCAGCAATAAGAGCTCTGTAAAAAGACCATTTGCCCAGCTCATCAAAATCGATCAACGGGGCCGGGGGCGGGTCGTGGTAGTCCTTTGCTGAGAATTCCCCGCCTTGCTGCTCTGTAACTTCAACGTCCTTCCCCATTTCCTAAAACTGTGATCAATAAATTAAGCTGAAAGAAGAGAGCCTTTCTATTTTCTTTTTCTTCTTCTTTTTTATTTTTTTTTTATTTTGTGTGTGTGTTGTGTTGGTGCTTCAGAGCTGTACAGAAGAGGGGTGCCTATTTATTAAGGGGTGAATGAATGAATTAATTAATTATTAGAGTGAGTATGTGTGCATAATCATATAGTGACATAATTTAGATTAAATATTAGCCGTCCATTACCTTTGATTTTCATTTTCATTTTCATCTAGGGTCCCACCATTAGGTTTGATTAGCTTAGCTTAGCTTAGCTTGATCTATTTCTTTTTTCCCCAAAGAATTATTTTTGTTTATGTCCAGTGACAGGCTAAGCATTTTTTTAACTCTGATTGAAATATGAGAAATATAGAAAGATTCAGAATTTTGGTAAATTTTTGTAAATGTCTGAAGTGGGATGTGGTTTGGTGGTGTAAGATTCAGTTCATGATATCATCTTGAGGTTTTGAGTTCGAATCTAATGAGTGTGTTTTTTATAAGAGTCTGAAACAGCCGAGAATTTTATATATTCCACTTAAGTCCGGAATGGATAATTTAACTGTGAGATTTCCAACGATTTAAAAAAAATAAAATAATCTCTCAAGGAAATTCACATAGTAATTATTATTATTATTTTACCGCTGTTGATATCTGAAAAGGAGGGAGCCAACGGTAGGACTGATGCTTTTCTGGCGGGCCGTTTGTGGGACTGTGGAAGGCCTTATCATAATAGAGAAGGATAAATATACAAAAACATAAATAATTTTATTCATGTTTTAGTATTTTTATTATTATTTTTTTTTTTTTTTTTTATCTATCATTTTCTTTTTATCATATTATTATTGATTCATACATACAAGTAGTAATGAAAGTTCCAGAGCTTCTCTAGCATAGCATTACCTATATATATATATATATATATATTTAAAGCATATATTTTAAAGAATAAATGTGACCTTTTAATATTAACGCGTACAGTACATTTGTCAGATTTTTACCTTCTCCAGTCATTTGTCTCATGTCCTATGGAAATTTAATTTAATTTAATTTAATTTAATTTTATGTTTAAAATCTAACTAGATCGGTATTGGTATTTTATTTTCCAATCTTGTATAAATACATAAGGCTTTACAACAAATATGTATAGGATTTATGAAACTTCACCCGATAGATTTGATAGTTGAAGTTTTAGATTTTTGGTTGTCTTTTGTAATGTTTTTGTTTCAATGTTGTATTAATTATATGTTTTGTTTTATGTAGTGTGTTATTTTTTTCTGATCCTGAAATTTATATTCATCAATTTTTGTCGATAGATTGAAAAACTTGGCCAATTTCGTAATATCTTTAGAATCAAATATAAATTTATGTGTGGATTTAAGTTTCGATCTTTATTAAATTTCATAATGTGCATAATTTGTTATCAGATTTGATTCTGTATATTACATTCTTATGATATTCTTAATTTCATATTAAAAAAAATACTAAACTGTTATTCACCCTTAATTGTGGAGTGATTTAAAATTTCTAAAGTTTATCTCAATTTCACAATTATATGACAAGTATCCAATATCTTTCATATCAAGTAATTAATGAATGACACAACATCCAAATTAATGAATAATAATATTAAATAATTTAATTTAATTATTTTTTTGAGAAAAAACTTCATGAATTAAATATTAATGACTGTGTGATTTGTATAATTAACCAGATTATTTGAATAACAATTAATGTGTTTTAATCATTTTTCGAATAAGTCCACATTAAGTAGGTAGATGTCAATTTCGTCACGATCTTTCCTGTAAAAGAACTTGTGACGTTGGATGAAAATTATAGCCATTTTTAAAATCTTTTTTTTTTCATCTTCCTTAATTTTGGGGTTTTCATACTTCAAATATTATATTAACTAAATTTTCATAAACCCTAAAAAGTCGTATCTTTATAACTTGACCTAGCTACCACTCAAAGCTTTAATAATAAGCCATTACCATATGTTATCCAATTATTACAAAAACAAAAACAAAAAAAAAAAAAAAACAAAAAACCTAATTACACAATAATCAAAGCTTGCCGGTTGAACTTACCTAAAAGAAAATTAATTAAATAAAAAATTTGTAACAAATATGTGGAGATTACATAAACATAACTTTAAAAAAAATTCATAAGGGGCGTGGTTTGGTGGTGTAGAGTTCAAGATTTCATCTTAAAATTCTGGGTTCGAATTCAGAGAATGCGTTTATTGTAAGAGCATGTGACAATCGGGAGTTTTACCTATTCCACTAAAGTCCGGAGGGGGTGGTTTGGCGGTAGGGTTTCAAATGATTCAAAAAAAAAAACTAAAAAATAAATTAATTTGATTAATTTTGAAGATAAAAATTAGCAATTGTGAAATTTAAAAGAAATAAAAATAAATAAATTTGATTCCGGGTACCAATTCGATTCAAAACGGGTATTATCAAATACAAAGTTTTTGATTCCAAGCAAATAATATATTTTTTTCTTCACAATTTGAAGTTACTTGGAAATTGTTGTTGGTATGTCAAGGAAATATTGATTAAGAGTGACAAGTTGTTTGTGTGTTTGTTATTAATAGTGATTCCAAATTAAGATAATGAAAAATATTATAGTGTTTATATTTGAATTTATTGTTTGGTTAAAATATATAAAATGATTCTTGGGATTAAGATATTATATATCATATATGTGATTACTTTACTTTATATGTGATTTTCCTAAAGAAGCAATATATATAAGGATGTTTTTGAAAGGTATGTTTTCAAATAAGAACTTGAATTCGGTGTTAAATTAAATATAATTGATGATTATTTAATAAAAATTTATATGTAATTTGATCTTAATCCTTCATTAATAAATGTGCGAAATTTTTTTATAAAAAATTAAAACAACGCATCTTAATATTATATCTAAACCTAGTTATAAACAATTACAAGGAATAAATAATATGCGAGTTTTTATTATTAGACTTCATTTTAAATAAGTTTAAATTTTAAAATTTCCAAAATTTATAATCAAATCGAAATGAATACCATCTAATTATTTCCGCAAAAGTCAAATAAACAAAACAAATGTTTTTTTTTTTAAATAAATATTTTAATTATATTATAAAACCGACCAGCCTAACAATGTAGACTGTTTGTATATTGAATTGAACCGACCAGTAGTGAAGTAATTTATTCCAACTGATAATATAATTAATTAATTCGATTTTTTTTTTTCAGTTTTTCTTTTTGGTTCTTGTGGCTGTGAAATCACCAACTATTGTTGCTTTCTTGAATTTCAATTATGGCTGCAAAAGAACCACGTGTCCATACATCAACTATCAATGTTAAAAAAAAAAATCAATTACGGTAGCTGGTCGGTGGCTTTTTATTTTTTTTGGGGGCTATTTTTTACAATTTTTAAATCCACAATTATAATTTTGTTTACAATTTTGTCTTTTGGGTTTCTATATTCTTGTTGCATGCATTTATATTTTTCTACACAAATTTTATTTATAACTAGATGATGATCTGTGACTCATATCATATAATCAATAGATGTAATAAATTAATATTGTTATTTATGAATAGATTCTAATTCATGTTATTTTTTGTGTAATTTTCTTAAAATTATACATGAAATTGTGTGTTCATATTATTTATAAATACAACTTAATTGAAATTTAAATAATTTTGTAACATGTTGATAACATATTTAAATAAATCGAACAGATTTTTATTTTTGTTTATAAAAATATTTTATGAGTGCGTGAAATAAATATCTGAATAAGAAATTAAAATAACATCTAACTTTGTGGATATTGAAACTGAAACAAAAGCTGTAAATGGATTCGCTTAATCCATTATTGAAAAACTTTTCACTTAACAAATAAATTTATTTTTAAATTAAAAAATTTAATAGTAAAAAAAAATTAATGACTCATGGATGTATAGTAATGAATGTGAAATGGCTCACTTGCGTACGTGGACATCCTCCAGATTAAGGGAGCAAAATCGCCATGGAAAAAAAAAAAAAATCTAAAGTGGTAAGTAAAATATAAAATTGAAAGTAACTAGTTGGCTATAAACATTTTTTTTGAAATCGTTCGAAATCTCACCGTCAAATCATCTTTTATGGATTTATACGGAGTAGATAAAATTTTTGATTGTCTCAGACTATTATAAGAAACACACTTCATGAATTCGAACAAAGATATGAAATTCAGATATTGAAAACCTTTAATTAAAGTAAATTCTTTATTAGTAAACCCTTAATAGATTAAAGGAATTTCTTTATTTGTTAAAAAATTTAATAGATCAATGACAATGAAATATTGAAGAAGCTAAAACTTAAAAGGAGAATTTGGGGAACCGTCAATTTGAAGCCCTAAATTGGAAGAAATGAGCATTATCAGTCGATGCATACCCACTTCTGTATATCTAAGATTCCAACCAACGAGCAAAGTATATAACAAGTTAAAAGTTTGATAATATATACACGACATTAAATTCAAATGTGTTGAAAATTCAAGAAATTAATTGAACTTTACGTCAACAAGTTTACGGAAAACTTGGTCACTACTAAAACAAAACTGTCCAACAATTAACAAAATCATTAATCAAAATATATAGACGAACAAATAAACTAAATTACTTGAACAAAATCAACGGTGGGTAAGCATCTTAATGTTTATATTAGGCAAAAAAAGATAGTTATTTATATTGTTTAGCGGTTTTGCTGAAATATATAGGCAATTAAATTGACCAAAATCCTAGAACAAGGACCTGTCTAAGTAATTTTGCGGAGCCAAGACACTGATCGAGGAGCTGCTTCTCACATTATGAACCACTTGCTTAATTGAAATGCTATATCAGCATTTCTACTACTCGGCCCAGCTTTCCGAGGCAAAATCTGGACTGGACTGTAATCAAAATGAGGTGCATAAACACTTCAAATATCAAACAATTCAAATGGGAAATCAAATTAGGCATAGTATTAACAAATTTACTTTAAACAATTGTGTCATTTACTATTAACAACATCACCCTTCACAGTCCCAACGGATGTGGCTTGGTGGTGTAAGGTTCAGGATCTCACCTTGAGGTTCTGGGTTCGAATCCAGGGGGTGCACTTCTTGTAAGAGCCTGAGACAGCCGGTGGTTTTACCTGCGCCGCGGCCCAGAATGGGTGGTTTGGTGGCGGGTTTCCATCGTTTCCAAAAAAAAAAAAAAAACATCACCCTTCATATCATCTCTTGAAGAATTTCTTGATATTCATATCCTAAATTTACATTGAAATCATAAAAAGATTGAACCGAAATGTAAATGACACGTACGGGCCTTGCAAGATAATAATACAACAATGACAATGTGACTCACCCTCAACCTCAAGCTGTAAATCACCAGTTTAGCACACGAGAATATAATCAAAAACTTGGCACTGTAATAGTTTTAATAATAATCTAATTAATATGTCCCTCTTTCTCCTTGGTTTCAGAATCAGCAGCAGAAAAGCTAAATTTCAAAGAAAGGTATGCTTATGTAGAATCTGTTAATGCCCCTATACCCAGGAAAGGCCAAGAGAAAAGTATCTTTGGTTTTTTTTTTTTCAGTTGTATCAAATTAGATGATCCCAAATAAACTAACTTCTAGGAAATGAATGGTGGAGAAGCAACTTCTAAAAATGACTTGCCGATGAGATTACTATTAATCTCATTGAATAATACAACTAAATTTATTCTACTGTTAACTATGAGAATGATTAAATTTGAGTGGTTTTTTTTTTTTTAAATTAAATTAAACAAACACAGCTTAGAAATTTAATTTTTATGAAAATTTATGCCAGAAAAAACCTATGATTATAACTTCATCAAATATGTTAAAAGCGTATACATTTTCCTATAATTGGGAGAATATTATGAATTATTAACCTATAACACAAGGTTATCTACAAAAATATCGCAACTGTTCTTTCAGACAACCTAGCAGCGACCAATTCAAGACCTCAACTTCAAAACTATTGAGCGTTGATCCGCATTTGATGGTGAGCTAAATCTTATAAGTGACAATAAAACAAGAAAATGTGAATAATGTAGATGAATGGCACTGTATACATTACCTTCCATTCATCTCTTTGGTTAAAAAAAACATGATTCAGTACAAAATCAAAACTTTCTAATGGAAAAGAGAGAGCATTAGCAGCTAAAAAATCCCTCTTTCCTTGTAACAAGATAAAAAGGTCTTGCGAAAGTATATATCCTTTAATCAAACACTCTCAAAACATGGATAAAAAGGTCTTGCGAAAGTACATCCTTTAATCCTTTAATCAATCATTATAAGTTCTATTTCGCGTAGCATTCAACCTTCGGTTTAAGTAGGTTCAAACAACTAAACCACATCTATGCCTCATTGCCCTCATCTCCATGACTCCATCTGGCATTACAACTCTCAGAATTCTAACCCCATCAAGAAGATCAACTAAAAGCATGCAATTTATTTGATTGACAACCAGAAACAACTCTAAAACAAAAAAATAACAAGGCAGCTTCTTAATGCAGTAAAAGAATTGAAAATCATGAACAATTTAAGTTAGCGGCCATGACATTCCTCAATGTAATAACCAGTACATGTCCTAACGATCCCAGCTTCATCTAATAGAGATTAACAGAAGTCATTACAGGTCCCAACTTATCCCTCACAGCCTGCTAACCAATATAGTTTGGTAATTGGTACGATGAAATATTGATAAAATCACTGTAAATTACAAAGCCAAGACATTGCGGATGACAAGAGTAAGCAAAATACATAGGTTAAGATTGAACAAACACCTAAGATAAAATGTCATCCATAATTCTTCTACATAATGCAATAAACCAACAATAATAAAATAATCACACAGCATTTACCAGCAAACCAACAAAACAAGAAGTAAACATAAAAAATCAAATTTAAAACCATATAACCATCACCCTCTATAAATAGAAATCCAGCAAAACCATTTCTAATTACCTCAACCAAAAAAATAACATCATCAAATTTATCCAAAATCCAACATTGACCAAATAAAAAAACAATAATAAATCTCTTTGAACTTTTCACTTAAGTAGCAAAATAAACAGGCAACCTTAAAACTCAATCGAGCGGAATCTCCACGTCACCATCAGTAATCTCTTGTAGCAAATCCTTGGGGTCTTTTCCGTCTACCGTACACCCAACAGACACGCATGTGCCCAGAATCTCCTTCACGGTCCCGCTCAGATCCTTAGCCATAGACCTGGGGCTCATGACTTTAGCGATCTCGATGACGTCGTCGAGAGTAATGTTCCCATTATGTTTAATGTTCTTTGTCTTCTTCCTGTCTCTTTCGGGCTCCTTGAGTGCTTTGATCACGAGCGCCGCTGCCGACGGGACCACGGAGACTTTGGCCTGTCTGTTCTGTACGGTCAGCTTGACGGTGACGCGGAGGCCCTTCCAGTCTTTTGCTGTTTCTTTGGCAATGTCTTCTCCGATTTTCTTCGGAGAGAGACCGAGTGGACCGATTTTTGGAGCCAGTGAACTGGCGGCTCCGACTTCGCCACCTGTGACCCGAACGTACACATCTACCACCTGGCTCGGGTCGAATTTGGGCGGCATTTTTATTTTTTTTTTGGTCTTCTTTGGGTGGGAAGTGGATGAGAGGTTAGGGTTAGGGTTTGGCGAGGGAGAGGTCAATTTCAGTGAAATTAGGGATTATATAGGTAGGGTTTTGACGTTTTTGGATATGGAATGATGATTTGCAATGGGAATAATAACATGTGGATCCCTAAATTTGTACTTTTGTAAATATATAACATAGCTTATATATTTGCATCTAATAGGTCCTCCATAATTACTAGTAATGTAAGCAAAGAATATAATGTAAAAAATAAATAGAAGTAACCAAACTAGTTAAGTGATAATAATCAAGAATTTAGAGAACTTAAAAAATTGATAAAGATACGTGGCAGAGATTTTTCTTACAATTATAAATTAAAATGAGATATATGTTTAATTTATAACAAATTATATTTGTTGACGTTGTTTTTCGTTCTAAGGATAATTCGGGAAAATCACTCATCTGACAAACCTCCATCAACTGTGAATTTGTTTGGTTCGGGGACCAAATACAAACTTAGCAAAAGATGAGAAAACTAGCCCATCTTTTTGCTCATCTGACCGACCTCTTATTAGCTCACGCTTATACTTAAGCTTTTTGCTTTATCTTTTACAAGTTACGTATGAAAACTAATTAGCTCCTCTTATAATGAGTTCTTAACCCCTTTATATATTAGGACCAATTCCACTGTTACAAAAACTTCGTGATGTCAGCCACGTTTCTTTATCATTATTGCCCATTACTCGTACATTATTGTCCATTACTCGTATGTTACGCCCATTACTCCAATGTTTCCCCCATCCAACCGTCTGACAGCTCTGAGTTTCATGTAGGGCTTACGTCATCCATACATATGCATAAGATTTAACAGTCCCGACCTAGGTGACCGGGTCACCACACCGAAGTGATTAATGCTTGACCATATTCCTCTCTTTTTAAACAGGTCGGTCGGTTATGGTTTCAGAAGCTGATGCAACTCTCTGAATGCCAAATCTGATGCCGAGTCCGCTCTCAAAGTCTGATGTCGAGGCTGATGCTAGGTCTGATCAGTCTGATGCTGGTATCATTTCCACGGCCGGATCCGACCTAGCTTCCTTTTATAAGGTCGGTATTTATAGACCACCTCGGGTATGCCTTCACAGATACTCAAGTGCTATAGA
The DNA here is from genome assembly GCA_019454045.1 of Zanthoxylum bungeanum. NCBI lineage: Eukaryota > Viridiplantae > Streptophyta > Magnoliopsida > Sapindales > Rutaceae > Zanthoxylum > Zanthoxylum bungeanum. The sequence goes on along the minus strand of SKCR01017397.1, from coordinate 32,675 downwards.
ACTTGATACCTCTCATAAGGTCGGTCGGGATCCCAACTGTCCTCCTTATTTGGTTCTGGCCTCGGGTGCCTCTCTGCACCTCGAGCTCGAACCCCTATGTCTGACTTCTCATCCTCATGAGGAACTTAGACTTTCATCTACTAAGTATAATCCTCATTTTACCCTTCCTCGGGGTTCTAACTTATTGGGAGCTGAAAACCACAATCAACATCTGTGTCATAGTTCTCGGTATCAACGAGTTAATGAGTTGATGACGGTAACTATAAAAAGATGGTGGTGCACGGACCTGGAAGCCGATCTGGTCCTCGGGCAAATACTGAATCCTGATTGAGTCCAAAATCCCAAGTGTGCTCCATCTCTCGGCATATACCACAACTTCAAGCTTTAATGCTTCTTGTGAAAATCCACGTCGGGTTCACAGCCTTGATCCATCACCTTTGTTTCTGGTTCACAACTTGGTCATTTCTTTCCCTTGGCCATCTCTGATCGAAAAGGTTGATCCAAGCTAACCCTAGTCAGCTCACATATTGGCTTCTCTGCTTGAAGAAGCTCATCTCGTGCCACCTCGAGCTGATGCATGCTCTCCACATGTTGCAATCCAAGTAGGAAATGATCTGCAAAGACCTACAAAATAAAACATAGGTCACGAGGAAAAGAACATATGTCACATGAGAAAGCTCACATCGGGCTATCATACATGAAAGGGCATCGATGGGACGTAACCCAGCTCCAAGCTGATTATATTATATCGGCCACAATGGAATGTTCCCTCCTTGTGCCATCAACACTCGGCCATGGGGGAGAAACTCCACCCCATGCCAACGAAGATAATAAGGCATCAGTGAGACATAACTAACGGTGACAAAAAATCCCAGGCCCGGGGGTAAAAAATCTCGAGCCGGGCCCGGGGAGTAGAGGCTCGACTCGGGCTCGGGCCCGAGCCGGGCCTAGCACATTAAGCCCTGGCCGGGCTTAAAAAAATATTTTTTTTTATATTTTATATTTTATATTTATATAATAAATTATATATATATTTATATAATAAATTAAAAAAATTAATATTTTTTATTAATAAAAATCGGACCGGCCCAAGCCCGGGCCCGACAGACCCCCGGGCCGGGTCTTCCCGAGGCCAGGCCAAAAAATTACTTGTCCGGCTCGGGCTGAGCTTATCAAAGCCTGAGCCTGACCTGGCCCATTGCCACCCTTAGACGTAACCCGACCCCGAGCCACTATAAGTACTTAGTGTAGGCACTGCATTTTTGCATGAAGTTCAGTGATGAACCTCGTATGGAAGAATTCAAGAAATAAATACATCAAAAAATTTAACTCGCTATTTGGCCTCGAATTCGCCCGATTAATCTCTGTTTAAAATATTAAGTCTCGGCCCAAAACCCCCGCACCCATCACACAAGGCCCACCAAATCCCAATCCAAATAATTAAAACATTTAAAACACATGTCACAAATTAAATTAAATCCAATTAAATTAAATCAAATCCAATTAAAATCAATTCAAATCCCCTTCCTAAATTAAATAAATCACTTCCTAACCCCACCAAAATTACACAATATCCTTTCCTTTAATAAACTAATTAATCACCTCTCTTATTTGCATGATTTTGTTTCCTTTTAAAAACTCATGCATAAACAAATAAACCCTAGATCACAACTATAAAAAGAGGACAAAAAACAAAACCCAGGCTCTGAAGATACACGGCAACGACACATCAAATAAAACCCAAAACAAAAGAGCTTTATCGCCTCTCTCCACTCCCTCACTCTCTTTCACGCCAATACTTAACCAAAAAACCCATTCACCCTAGCTCTCAGCTTCCAACTCTTCAATAGCCACGAAACAGCCCTCCACACGGCAACAAAAAAAAAACACATAATAAGCCACAAACCTAAAACACACTAACAGCTCCACAGGCCACATGCCCTCCTCGGCAATCAACACCTAAGACCATAGCTCCCCTCATCACCCCATTCTCTCACCGACTGAAACAAATAACAAAACCGACTCACACACTCAAACCATTGACACGTCCAGACTGAGCCATTTACCATTCACCATGACACACAGCCCTTAACGCCGACTCACACACATTGCCAAAATAAAGACACGACACTTGACAAAACAGAACAAAAAGAGCCATAAACCTAGAGTGAAACAACCCATTGACCGAGACGTAAACCATCCAAAACTGCTCCCAAAACAGCGAGCAATAATCCCTGAAAACAGTCCCAAAATCGACACCAAAACAGCCCCCTGCAGTCCCGAAAAACAACCCCAAAACAACAGCAAAATTGCACCAAAAAACCGACCCTAAAACATTGACCAAAACATCATCAAAAACAGAGAAAACAACCGTAGAAATAGCGACCGAAACAGCAGCAAAAATAGAGAAAACGGCAGCCCAAAACAGCGAAGGAAAATATTGAACCAGTGAACCAGAAAAGCTTCGGAACCTTAACCTTTCCGGCGACGACGTAACGCACTCCCGGAAAGCGGTTTAAAATGTAAGACCTAAGGGCACCCTTTGTTATATTTTTATTTTGTCATCCCGAACACGGCATGTTTGGTTGGACGTGGAATACGTACAACCGGGCATGCAAAGTCCTATATTAAAAACGGCCAGACTATTGGTCACATCTCTCTTTGATATTCTGTATTTATTTTCAGTCATTTATCTTCCTTTAAAGTTTCGCACTTAGTTTATTATTTATCACTTCCGTTATTTCTTGTTATTTCATCACATGCATTATCATATTTCATGTATACATTGGGTTAATGATTACGTTATGTTAAATGGTCGGTGTTATCTCTTGTGGTATATCAGATGGAAACCCAAACGTAAATTTCGTAGCCGAATCTGAATGGACGGTAGTGCGGTCTGTACTTGGGATACAACTCCACGTACCGCTTGAGAGACTTCCAAACACGTGTTTCATTTTGGTATTTAAATCTATGTTTATTGTTCCACTATTTATTTTCTATGCATTGTTACTTGATGCGCATGGGCTAATTACGTTGGTTTAAAGGTCCTCTATTTGAGGGAGAAAAAGCCTAAAGGGCTACATTTACCACAATATTTTACCGCGCCTTTTTAGTCCGTTATTTACTTTTCACATATTATTTCTTTGTTTGTTTATGCATTGTTGCTTGATGCGCATGGGCTAATCACATGGGTTTAAAGGTCATCCAATTGGGGGAAATGCCTAAATGCTACATTTACCACGATGTTTTGCCGCGCCGGATGAAGTACGTTTGATTGAACGTGATATATGTTCAATCGGGCATACGAGGTCCCATATTATTACTTTGTTTATTCATGTATTGGTATTTGGTGCGCATGGGCTAATCATGTGAGTTAAAGGTCCTCTATTCGAGGGAAATGCCTAATGGCTACCTTTACCATGATGTTTTGCCGCGCCGGACGAAGTACGTTTGATTGAACGTGAGATATGTTCAATCGGGCATATGAGGTCCCATATTATTTATTTGTTTATTCATGCATTGATAATCTAGTGCGCATGGGCTAATCATGTGGGTTAAATGTCCTCTATTCGAGGGAAATACCTAAGGGCTACCTTTATCACGATGTGCCGCACCAGATGAAGTACATTTGATTGAACGTGAGATACGTTCAATCGGGCATACGAGGTCTTATATAGATGTCGGCCGCGGTCGCATCTATTTCATCGTCATGTTACTTACCTCTTGCATACTATTGACTTCGCTATTAGTCTTTATTTTGGTCGTTATTTCGTATTTTTCATTTGCGCATTCGTGTCATTTTTATGTTTGAGTGCTTGTTATCTCTTCCGGTATATCGAATAGAAACCCAGACGTAAATTCTCTAGCCGAATCCGAATGGATGGTAGTGCGGTCTGTACTTGGGATACTATTCCACGTACCGCTTGAGAAACATTCACGCGTGTGTTTGTTTCATTTGGATACCACTTTGGTAATCTCGTTCGAACGCGTCTCCGGACGCTACATGAACGCATGCGTTCTGTTTTCCGTTCGAACGTGTTTACGAACGCTATACAAACGTACACATTCTGTCTCATTTTCGTTCGAACGCGTTTACAAAACGCTACACGAACGCATGTAATCTGTTTGCCGTTCGAACGTATTTTCGAACGCTACACAAACGCACGTACAGTGAACATATTTATTTTCATCACATTTCATGCATGTTTGCTTCTTTTGTCACTTCTTTTGCATTATATATTTAATTATCCATTTTTTTATTATTGCCTTTACAATTATTATCTATTCACATCTTATGCACTTCTTTATCTAATATGACTATGGAATTACGCATTTGTCTTCTTTTGTATTTATTTATGTTTACGGGTGTGCAATCTTGTGTGTTGATTACATTATCTTGCATGTGTTGCATAAGACCTGATTATACTATTGCATAAATCTTTTCATTACAATTGGCATAAGTAAGAGACCATTTCGAACCCAACGGTTTGAGGTCTTCCCTTGCGAGGGGTGAGTGCGGCCTTAAATCATTTCCCAGTCACACTAGGTGGTGACTCCATTTATTTCTCCGGTTTAGTCCCCCGCGGGATACTCCGTATTCCCGACTGGGCCGCGAGCCCGGACAGCGTTGCCGATTTCTGTGTCCTACACTTAGCCACAAGGGACTGCGCCCTCATTGTGTCACTCAATACTTGGCCATGGGGGAGAAACTCTAACCCCATGCCAACAAAGGTAACAAGTCCTCGGTGAGACGTAACTCGACCTCGAGCAATCAATTCTCACCATGGCCTCGGCGGAACAAATACAGTCTCTAGCCATCTATTTACTTTCCACGACTTAATGGCGATGGAAGATTTTCAACTTCCAGAAATCATCATGGAGACCGAAAATGGCGTCCCACTTCAGGTCATCCACCAAAAACAGAATCAAAAAAAGACAAACAAACGAGGGTGACTTAGCACATACCCCGTACAGACCCAAAACAATTAACAAGGGAGCCTAAGACAGCGTCATGCCTCATGCTACCCAAAATAATAATTTTGAACCTCACAATCCAATGTCCCAGCGAACCGAGTTACGAATCAATGGGACAGCCGACTTTGATGCAATAGTTTGGAGAATTAAATTTTGAATATGAAAATGTTTGATGCAAATCTACGAAGTACGAACCTCACATTTGATGCAAATCTCATTCAACACAAAACTTTGTTTGAATATGAAAATGTTTGGAGAATTAAATGTTGTTAGTTTTTTTTTTCACTATGAGGTGACATTCTTAAATGCTTGAATTCAAGTCATCAGTGAAAGTAAAAATGTGAAGAAAAAAAATAGAGACTTGGGGTAGAATGGAGATTTAGGTCGTTTGCTAATCTAAGAGGAGTCCAATAACGTATTAATATTGGGATTTTACCTCTTTATTTTTCTATTAATGATCTTCATGGAATCACAACTGATTATACAATAAGGTAACCTTTAGCTTTTATTTAGCTCAAATTGATGATTCCCATTTTTGCAAAATCTATTTTTTTAAGTTAGCATGTGTGGATGCTGGATTTCAGCCGAGGTCCACAATCAGAATTTGTAGGTTGGGGGCATTAGCGATCCTGCAAGACAAATGTAGAGTGAGCGGGAGTAGACTGCCCACCGGTGTGGTGGGTGCCGGGGGCACTCCGACGCCCAAGTCAGTAATATGAAATGAGCAGTGAATATGTTAAATGTGAAAGCAAGGTTTGCTATTACCTTGACCTTCTTTGGGTGGCCGTGAGGGCGGAAGAAAATGTTTAGGAAATGTGAAGCTATGAGAGCTTAAGTCAGAGAGCAGAAGCTATAAGAGAGAAGTCAGGCTTGCCTCCCTGTTTCTCGTATTTTGTTGCAATTTATAGTTGAAAGTGAGTGACTTTTGCAGCTGGCATAAGTCCCACAATGTGCTAAGATATCTTTATTTAGTGATCAAAGTGGAGCAGTTCGATTATTTTTAGGGTAAGTGGGAAATGTTTGGTACAGATTTGGCTTTATGTATGAATCATTTATCTGCAAGTGGAATAAGGGTTTTGTTGGGCTTTACCTTGGGCTTTCCGGTATTCAGCATCTCTGTCTATGGGCCTTATCTGACATTGGTTTCGAATAGACAATTTTACCCCTGGCCCAAATTTGGCACGTACAGTGTGTTTTTTGGGCTTTAAGGTAAAAGACGGTTTTACTCTTGGCCCAATTTTGGCCCGTACAGTTTGTCCCCTACTCTCTAAGTCAAGAAGTTCTTGATTTAGAGAGTATTTTATATGTGTCGAATGAAACAAAATGTAAAAGTACATGTTGAGAGTGCATAGTTCATGTTACATACGATAGAGAGAATTCAATGTCTTTTAGACTAAGAGTAGTCCAAGTATCCAACTTGGCTTGATATTTAGCTGTGGGGAATGTCCCCGGTCGACTGAACCAGATGAAAGTTTAAGAAAATCCTCATACTATGGGTCAAAGGACCAGATGAAGGTCAGGTCTTCAACTTGACTCTACAAGAGCCAATGGGGGATGTCCCCGGTCGACTGAACCAGATGAAGGTCAGGATAATCCCCATACTACGGGTCAAAGGACCAGGGGAATCTTCAATATCGTCTGACCAGATGAAGGTCAGGTCTTCAACTTGACTCTACAAGAGCCAATGGGGGATGTCCCCGGTCGACTGAACCAGATGAAGGTCAGGATAATCCTCATACTATGGGTCAAAGGACCAGAGGAATCTACAATGTATTCTGACCAGATGAAGGCCAGGTCTTCAACTTGACTCTACAAGAGCCAATGGGGGATGTCCCCGGTCGACTGAACCAGATGAAGATCAGGATAATCCCCATACTACGGGTCAAAGGACCAAGGGAATCTACAATATATTCTGACCAGATGAAGGCCAGGTCTTCAACTTGACTCTACATGAGCCAATGGGGGATGTCCCCGGTCGACTGAACCAGATGAAGGTCAGAATAATCCTCATACTATGGGTCAAAGGACCAGAGGAATCTACAATGTATTCTGACCAGATGAAGGCCAGGTCTTCAACTTGACTTTACAAGAGCCAATGAGGGATGTCCCCGGTCGACTGAACCAGATGAAGGTCAAGATAATCCCCATACTACGGGTCAAAGACCAGAGGAATCTACAATGTATTCTGACCAGATGAAGGCCAGGTCTTCAACTTGACTCTACATGAGCCAATGGGGGATGTCCCCGGTCGACTGAACCAGATGAAGGTCAGGATAATCCCCATTCTACGGGTCAAAGGACCAGAGGAATCTACAATGTATTCTGACCAGATGAAGGCCAGGTCTTCAACTTGACTCTACATGAACCAATGGGGGATGTCCCCGGTCGACTGAACCAGATGAAGGTCAGGATAATCCCCATCTACGGGTCAAAGGACCAGGGGAATTTTCAATATATTCTGACCAGATGAAGGCCATGTCTTCAACTTGACTCTACATGAGCCAATGGGGGATGTCCCCGGTCGACTGAACCAGATGAAGGTCAGGATAATCCTCATACTATGGGTCAAATGACCAGAGGAATTTACAATATATTCTGACCAGATGAAGGCCAGGTCTTCAACTTGACTCTACAAGGGCCAATGGGGGATGTCCCCGGTCGACTGAACCAGATGAAGGTAAGGATAATCCCCATACTACGGGTCAAAGGACCAGGGGAATTTACAATATATTCTGACCAGATGAAGGCCATGTCTTCAACTTGACTCTACAAGAGCCAATGGGCATGTTCCATATGGAGGATGTTTCGTTGTCTTATGTATCAAGACGACCATACATATTGATAAAGGTACAGAGAGTCTACAGATACTAGATCTGATGAAAGTCTAAGAAGATTTCATTCTACAACACTTGAAAAAAGTACATCAGAGTTTACATTACCCGATGAAGGTCCAAGAAAGTCTACACACTCTACTATACCTAATGAAGATACATGAGAGTCTACAGATACTAGATCTGATGGAAGACTAAGAAGATTTCATTCTACAACACTTGAAAAAAGTACATCAGAGTCTTCATGACCCGATGAAGGTCCAAGAAAGTCTACACACTCCACTATACCTGATGTAGGTACATGAGAGTCTACACATACTAGATCTGATGGAAGACTAAGAAGATTTCATTCTACAACACTTGAAAAAAGTACATCAGAGTCTTCATGACCCGATGAAGGTCCAAGAAAGTCTACACATTCCACTATACCTGATGTAGGTACATGGGAGTCTACACATTTCATATATGATGAAGATCCACGGGGGTCTTCATTCTTTATTCTACATGATCTAATATGAGTCAATGAGGATCTTTACTCTACCAGACCTGAAGAAGGTCTTTGAGAGTCTTTCCTTATCATACTACTAGTTCTGATGAAGATCCATGATACTACTGTCGAATGGACTATCAAATAGACCTGATGAAGGTCCATAAGGCACAATCGAATGAACCTCTATGAGAATCTTCATACTACATGACCTGATGAAGGTCATGAGACTACTGTAGGATGAACTTGAAGAATATATGTCAAGGTCATCACTCTTCTCACCTCTACAATACTACTGTCGAGTGTAGTTGTCGAATGGACTTGATGAAAATCCAAAGAATGAAATTACTTATTCTCTTGATGAGGATTTATGAGACTACGGTCGAATGGACTTTATGAAAGTCCAAAGAATTCATCACACACTCTCCTAGACCTGATGAAGGTCCATGAGACTATGGTAGAATGAACTTGGAGAATATCTGTCAAAGTTATCACTCTTCATACTTCTACAATACTACTGTCGAATGAAGTTTGTCGAATGGGCCTGATGAAGGTCCAATAGAATATGGAGATAAACTTGATTAAAGCCATCAATGTCACCTCCATTCTACGAGACTACGGACGAGTGGACTTAATGGAAGTCCAAGGAGGTCATTACTCACTATCATAGACTTGATAAAGGTCCAAGAGACAAAGGTAGAAAAGACTTTGAAAAAAATCTATCAAGGTCATCACTCTTGACATTTCTATGATACTACCGTCGACTGGACGCATCGAACGGACTTGATGGAATTCCAAGGAAGTCATTACTCATTATACTAGACCTGAAGAAGGTCTACGATGCTACAATTGAATGAACTCGAAGTCATTACTCTTCTCTCTTCTGTGAGACTACTGTCGGCTGGACTTGTCGAATGGAGTTGAGGAAGGTCCACGAAGCTACGGTCGAATGAACCTGATGATTATCTATGGAATCTTCATTCTACCTATTCATGATACTACTGTCGAATGGAACTGACAATGATCCATGAGACACTGTCGTATGAAACTAATGCATGTTTATGAGAATCACCACTCTACTAAACTTGAAAAAGATTGGTTGACTGAACCTGTTGTAAGTCCAAGTGAATCTTCATTCTACCTATTCATGATACTACTGTCGAATGGAACTGACAAAGGTCCATGAGACATGGTCGAATGAAACTAATGCATGTCCATGAGAATCACCACTCTACTAGACTTGATGAAGGTCCATGAAGCTATGGTCGAATGAACTTGATGGAACGACTAAATGAATATTCATTCTACCAATTTATGATACTACTGTCGAATGGAAATGACAAAGGTACATGAGACACTATCGCATGAACCTAATGAATGTCTATAAAAATCTTCACTCTACTAGACCTGACAAAGGCCCGAGACTACTGTCGAATGAAACTAATGAAGGTCTATGAAGCTATGGTCGAATGAACTTGGTCTAAGTCCAAATGAATCTTCATTCTACCTGACCACGAGACTATTGTCGAATGGAACTGATAAGGTTCATGAGACTTTTCCAATGCTCTCAAGAGTTTATGGAAATCTATCCATAAAGTCTATAATGGATGATAATCTCCATACTACGTATGGAAATGATTACCCTAATATGTAGTACGGAAGAAATTGATGCTTATCGATGTCATTACTAATTATACAATACTTGAATAAGGTCAATGATACTATAATAGAATGAACTTTGATGAAAGTCACATAGAATTTCCATACTACCTAACCTGATGTAGGTTGGTCGAATGGACCAAATGAGGTCCAAGAAAATTTTCATTTGACTAGACATGTTAATAGATTCCTTATGTAGTCTCGAGTTGGTGTAATTAATGTAGCATGAAGAAGATAACTAACCTTTGATTTAGTCTGGAGGAGTTGACAATCATTCCAAGTAGTCTAGGAGAGATGAGAGTTTTCCATGTAGCCTGAAGTGGATAGCCATCCACATTGTCGTATGGAGAATAGTTTTGTTGCTTGGCTTTGTGTTCATGCTCCACATACACCAAGAAATCATATTATTATTTTGACTTTCATTGAAGCCTGCCCCTTCTTTTCTTCCTAAAGCTACACGTACTACTTGTGTCGAGTCAAAAATGAGACCTTTCATATAATCATTCCATGCTATAAGTGAAGATGCTCGTATGTAGAGTCAAAAAAGCCAAGCCAAAGCACCTCATGGATCACGTGAATATGCTTGCATGTAGACTCAAAAAATCCAAGCCAAAGCACCTCATGGATGACGTGAAGATGTTTGTATGTAGAGTCAAATAAGCCAAGCCAAAGCACCCAATGAATCACGTGAATATGTTTATATGTAGACTTAAAAAATCCAAAAATAAAAATGAAAGAAACTACAAGTATGAAACACAAGCGAGAGTTGAATGTTTAGTGGTCAACTGGTATGTCCAAAAATGGGCCATGCAAGCCATGAAAGCAAACATGTATTGTGCTTGTATGGATGTGTTAATGAAGGCGTATGTTGGATGGGCCATGCATGATTTGTTTCTTTCTGTATGGAATGTAGCATGGGATTTTCAAGGTGATGGGTGATAAGCTTACATCTTTTGTAGGCGTATGATGTTTATGCATATGGGATGGTTCGTGAATGGTGGAATAAAGAGAGGTATTATTTCCACTATACTTATCTGATGGTTTTCAAAAATCAGAATATCTTGTAGTGTCGAATGAGACCTGGTCATTTTAAATCAAGTTGGATCCCATATGTCTTGGCCTGTGCATGGTGTTTTGTCGAATTGACCATTTCTCCTTTGCATGTGGCTTTGTCGAGTGAACCCCACAATCATCTCTTCTTTGAATATAATTTTACAGATATGATCTAGCATGTGGTCTCATAGTAGGCTATTCTTACAGTCTACGTTTGTTTAAGGACTACATGTGGCAGAGTGCTTTCTTCGAGTGCAGATTGGAGATAATTACTCCAACATTTCCTATCACACGGAAGATGTGACTTGTTGTGAAAGGTCGGCTGGTGAAATGTGATGGCTTTTTTAGTGATTAAATGGATGGTTGTTTGATGATGAATTTTCACTTGCCATATTCTTGAATGCTCATAAGAGATTGAGTTTGATAAGATAGTTGAAATGACTTGTAGCCTCACGCTACTATTGGAGATTAGTACTCGAGTTTTACATGGATCAATTTTCATCTTCCATTGATTGTAAATGTTATGTAGAGTGGCTGATTATGCCATTACAGGATCTGGTGTCTGTTTGTAAAGATTGTAGACAGAGTGGTATTTGCTTGCTATGAATCGCTAAGGCCCCACGGTGGGCGCCAAATTGTGGATGCTGGATTTCAGCCGAGGTCCACAATCAGAATTTGTAGGGTGGGGGCATTAGCGATCCTGCAAGACAAATGTAGAGTGAGCGGGAGTAGACTGCCCACCGGTGTGGTGGGTGCCGGGGGCACTCCGACGCCCAAAGTCAGTAATATGAAATGAGCAGTGAATATGTTAAATGTGAAAGCAAGGTTTGCTATTACCTTGACCTTCTTGGGTGGCCGTGAGGGCGGAAGAAAATGTTTAGGAAATGTGAAGCTATGAGAGCTTAAGTCAGAGAGCAAAAGCTATAAGAGAGAAGTCAGGCTTGCCTCCCTGTTTCTCGTATTTTGTTGCAATTTATAGTTGAAAGTGAGTGACTTTTGCAGCTGGCATAAGTCCCACAATGTGCTAAGATATCTTTATTTAGTGATCAAAGTGGAGCAGTTCGATTATGTTTAGGGTAAGTGGGAAATGTTTGGTACAGATTTGGCTTTATGTATGAATCATTTATCTGCAAGTGGAATAAGGGTTTTGTTGGGCTTTACCTTGGGCTTTCCGGTATTCAGCATCTCTGTCTATGGGCCTTATCTGACATTGGTTTCGAATGGAAAGACAATTTTACCCCTGGCCCAAATTTGGCACGTACAGTGTGTTTTTTGGGCTTTAAGGTAAAAGACGGTTTTACCCTTGGCCCAATTTTGGCCCGTACAGCATGTACACGTCATTCAACTTCTATCCAAAATCGAATGGTGTATTTTTGTTATATGATTTTAATATAAAATAATTATAAATAATAATGATGATGTGATATAAAAATTATATAATATTAATAGATGATAGATAATGTAAATGTATTTATATTATTTTAATTAAATTGAATGAGACTTACTTTGATTATATTATATTAGTATATAAATAATTATTAGTAACTTCAAGTCTTCAACCACCACTATAATAATATAAATAGAGATAAAATATTATATAATAATATTTGAAAAGGGAAAAATTACTCTTAAATATTGAAAAATGTGAAGTAAAATCTAATTTGAAAATTTTAATTAATTGATGTCTCTTTTAAAACTGTTGACAAAGAAAATCACCCTAGGGCGAAATCATGTTGTGGCGAAGGAATGAAGGACAAAAGCTGGCAGCGACGAAAGGAAGAGCGATCGGAGCAATTACCAGATGACACAGCGATTAGAGCGACGAAGGAATCAGAACGATTGAAATAGCAATTAGAACGACATCGAACTCAGACCGACCGAACACATGATCCCATAATTACAGCAGTTAGACAATTTTCCCTCCAAGTGAGGCACATAACTCAAAGTTGAAGACATGATCCAACGGTTACCACGATCTAGCGGTTGTAGGGAAGTTACGAACAGAAACCGGCTGAGCGGTTAACAAATGCCACTATAAAAGACTCACTCATGCGAATAGAAAAGCCTGATCAAATGAAGACTCAAATGAGCATATTTTTTATTTCTTAGTTTCATAACTCTTAGGACTGTAATTTGTGTGCTTGCGCCATTTGGAGGCTTATTCACTTAATCAAACATCCCTTGTTGGGACTTTGTCTCAGAAGGTTTGAACCTTACACGTTTTCTTCCTTCGCGCGTAGAAAATTACGCAAACAGTTTTTGGCGACCACAGTGGGAGAATTGGTGTAAGTAGTAGAGATGCCTCCGAAAAGAAACACTCAAACTGGCTCAAGTACGGAGGATGAAGGACTGGAGCAAACTAACCAGCACCACGTTTCAGCCGTAGTGGGTCACTTCGAGGGTCTGGCGGACGCTAGTCGATACGAATTTATGCGAGAGCTCGGCCCTAATGCAGTTCGTGCATTGTTCGGTGAATTCACACAGGATATTGTCGAGCAGGTTAGGCTTCAAAATGCTCATATCATAGAGAAGTTTACTTCGACTAGTAACTCACATTATGAAAATATGGCCAAACACTTAAGCTAATTAAACGAATTGATGGCCAGATGTGTAAACGGGGGACAACCCTGCCGTGGACTACACCTCCCCCTACACCAAGCAGTCAGGAGGCTGGTCCGAGCAATATTCCCCCACAGGGAATCACGGTCCCTACGACTTCCAGGGGAGGAATAAGTCTGGGGGACAATGGCCCATATCTAGGGCCAAACTTCCACCAAGGGCCAAATATGGTACAACATGAAGTGGTGTTGCCCCAAGGTGCAAGGTCCCCAGGTTTCTCAGGGGCAAAATCACGACTATGTCCCACTTGTGAGAGGACCACAACCACCACCATAGCGATGTCATTCAATGGCAATGAAATGTTGAGAGAACAGATGACCGAAATTCTTCAAAACCAATTCGGTCTGGGCGTACGGCCAATTCGGCCGAGGTATCGGAAGCCATATCCAATTGGATCGATGTGGCGTATCTGTGGCCTAGGAATTACAAAGTACCTGATTTTTCTCTGTTTACAGGATCTGAGGAAGTTTCCACTATCGAACACATATGGAGATTTACCCTTCAGTGTGGAGAAACAACTGATTTTCATAAGTTGAGGTTATTTCACGGCTCACTGACAGGAGTGGCTTTCTCCTGGTATATCACCTTACCGGCCAACTCAGTAGAAAATTGGCAACAAATGGAACAGTTATTCCATGCGTAATTCTACAATGCCGAATCTGAAGTGGCCCTGGCCGATCTGGAAAATCTGAGACAGTTACCAGGAGAATAGGCCGAGACATTCTTATAGAGGTTTAAAGTGGCTCGATGCCGATGTTACGTGCCTTTTCCAGAAAAAGAATTCGTGAGAATCGCTCAAAGCTATCTCAATTTCGACCTGAAAAAGAAATTTCAAGATCGTGAATTTTGGGACCTCCCCCAACTCATCACTAGTGTGGTGCGCTATGAACGATTACTAAGGGAGGAGAGCAAATGAAAAATTCTAGCGAATGGATGTATTGCAGGAACATCGATTATGAAGTAGGCGAAATGGACATCGAATCGGTCGACTTGTGTTTGACCGAATTGGTTAAAGGGAAGCCGTACGTTTGTAAAGCGTGGGCCAAACCCCTAGCCAAAGAAAAAAATGATAAAAAGAGTAGAGACTTCTCTTTTGACATCACAAAAGTCGATGCCATATTCGATCAGTTATATAAGGACAAACAGATTAGCTTGAGCGATCGCCACACGTTTCCAAGCGCCGAGCAAATCGGAGGGAAAAAATATGTAAGTGGCATAATGCGTGGTCCAATCAACTAATAACTGTCTTGTTTTTCGGAATGTTTTGCATGATGCTATAGAATCTGGACAAATAACGTTCGAAAAAAAATGGCAGTGGACGACAACCCGTTTCCAAAGACAGTGGAATTAAACATGATCAACTCGGATCTTACCAAATTGAATTTGCCAAAATTCAAGTTGGTCCTAGATGAAGAACATTATGGTCATCGTCCAAGCGCTCTGGAAAGGATTAAAGCACCCCAAGAACGGAAGGATCAGCAAAACCTTTGTGTACGATGCAATAACAATATAGAATGGATGATATAGTTGGAAGATACATGCGAGAGGCCTGTAAATAAATAGCCAGTAACATGGTAGCCACGAACCTTCGCACCAAGGTTCTACGGCCAGAATTCGAACTTCGTCCAAAATGTGAGGATGTTTAGGCCAAGATTCATCGGCCCAACGTATGGCATTCGTACCACAGGCCGTATTCGAGACAGCGTCTAGGAAAGAATTACCCTCCTGTGGACGAAATGACAATGACGCAACTGAGGCGACACCAGTGAAATTATGGCCGTATGATACACCAGCAAGGTGAAATGAAGGTCACCGCAGACCGTAATGCTTATGCAGGAAAGAAACCAGATGAAAATAGTAAAGAAAATAAAGACAGAGGAGGGACAACGACGAACTGCGAAGAGCGTACCAAGTTTGATAGACAAAAGAGAGACGAGACAGACGATGAAGAGCCTCATATCGTCATTCAATTTGGTAGTATGCCACCGGTTGTGGCTAATCATTACTTGTTGTCCGAGAAATTCAAGGGGGACAACAGTGGATGATCTGAAAATAACGAAGATGTTTATGATGATGATGAAACTGAATTTACGGCACTCTCAATAACGGATAGGAGGCATCAGACGAGGAAACGACATACATAGAAGAAGAAATATACATCAAGACCGAAGCACGAAGAAGGGGAATATCACAGAATTGGCTTCTCAAAGAATTGTATGAGGCCGGCAACCCTACAGTCGGAACTTTAAGAGAAGACTTGGGACGATCTCCATACCTTGTCCTGTATGGGACGCCCAAAATAAAACGGACCGTTACCAGGGTAGAAAAGCGAAGAATGATTGTCAATAATGTCTCTTACGATACACCGGTCACGTTACCACCTTCTGGATGGGACACAGAAGGAGAAATGCCTCGGACCAACAACGAGAGTGAACAGATAGGCTTATCAGGGAAGGTGATATTCCCAAAACCACCACCGCAGATGACCAAGCACTTGCGGCCGTTGTATGTGAAAGCAAAAGCCAATGGGAACCCATCACCGAAGTATTGATTGACAATGGAGCAGCCATCAATGCAATACTGTATAGGATGCTAGGGCGTTTAGCAAAGTCAGAGGAGGACCTCATCCCTATGGAAGTAGTGCTAACAAGTTTCAATGAAGGGGCGACAACGGCCAAAAGGTTCGTCCCACTAGACTTGCAAGTAGGAAGTACTACGAAGACGGCGGTGTTCTTCGTTATAGACGGGCCAACCATGTATAACATGCTATTGGAACGAGATTGGATACATGGTAGCCGATGCATTCATTCATCTCTTCATCAGTGCCTAGTTTTCTTGAACCAGAAAGATGAGGTTGAAATTGTACACGCCGACAACAAGCCTTTCGATGCAGAGATAAATTCGGCCGAGTACTTCATGTACGAAGAAAATTATGGGCGACCCGAGTTCTGAATGAATGGGAAAGCTCGACCATTGTGGCTCAAAATGACGAGTCATACCCGCAGGTCTGCTAAACGACTTGTTCGCGCAAACAAGGCCAACCACAGTGGTCTTTGGGGAGTCGACGCACAGTCGCGCAAATAAGCCTTGATATTTGGGTTGGAAATACTCCTCAATATGGGAGTAACACACGTGTCTATTAAAGGAGATTCGCAACTAGTGATCCAACAGGTAACATGAACCTTTAAATGCCAAAGCCCATCAGTCATGGCACTGCTAGATGTGGCCAAAAAGTTGGTAGATCAATTTGACCATGCGGAGTTAGAACACGTTCTGATGGCGAAGAACGAGGTGGCCAATAATTTGGCCCAAGCAGCTTCCGGATATAAGCAAACAAACATAGATGATATATAAAAAACGAAGAGGTTAAGCTAGCCCTTATAAGACGAAAAAAGTGAGACATATTTCATTACCGTTAAAGTTGAAAAGGAGGACGATTGGAGAAGCGAGATCAAATAATTTCTAAAACAGCCCGAAAGTGGGAAAGATCGAAGGCTGAAACTCAAAGCCTTGAATTACGTGGTATCATGAGATGTGTTGATAAAAAAAAAAGCCAAGACGGTCTACTACTGAAACGTGTAGGGCCATCGGAGTCCAAAACTATTATGGCTGAGATACATGAAGAAGTTTGTGGGGCTCACCAAGCCGGAATAAAGATGAGATGGTTGATTATACGAAGCGGCTATTATTGGCCGAAGATGGGAGAATCATACATATCGTATGTTAAATGATGTATTGCTTGTCAGAGGCATGGGCCCATTCAGAGAGCACCAACAACCGAAATGGTTCATGTCATTAAACCATGACCATTCATATGATGGGCGATAGATTTTGATAGGGAAAATCTATCATGCATCTAGCAAGAGACACACTTTCATTATCGTCGCCATAGACTTCTTTACCAAATGGGTGGAAGTTATTCCGGTAGTAGAGATCTCTCAAGAGCAAGTCATTAAGTTCATAAAGGAGCACACCATTCACCGATTCGGTATACCACAAACAATAATGGTGGACCATGGTACTTCGTTAAATGGCGAAAGGGTAAAAAACTTCCTAACCGAATATGGAATCAGGTTAGTAAACACCACCCCATCTTACCCTCAATCAAACGGTCAGGCAGAATCGTCCAATAAAACCATTAAAGGATTGATTCGGAAAATGGTAACAGATAATGCCAGGGGATGTGACGAATGTTTGAGTCAGGCTCTATGGGCCTATAGAACGTCACCGCGAACGAGTACCTCACTCGTCACACCATTTCAATTAGTATATGGTCAAGAGGTCGTGTTACCAGTTGAAATTAATATTGAGTCCACTAGGGTGATGCTACAAAAAGAATTAACAAATGAGGACTACAACGAATCAATGATACAGAATTTGTTGGAATTGGACGACGTTAAATGCGATGTCATAAATCGTTTGGAAGCACAAAAGAGAAAAATAGCCAATGAATATAATCAGAAAGTCGTGGCTAAGTCGTTCCGAAAAGGCGAATTAGTATGGAAGACTATATTGCCACTTGGTGCCAAAGATCACGCGTATGGAAAATGGTCGCCTAATTGGGATGGCCCATTCGAGGTAAATGATGTATTGCCAAATGGGGTCTATCATTTAAGAGATTTAAATGGAAAAGTGCATATTAGGGCGATAAATGGCAAATACTTAAAAAATATATATGCCCTCATTATGAGAGCATGAGAATGTAATGTCTTTGCAATAAGGACAAAGTTCAGTAAAATAATAATTTACTTTCATTAACTCAGGACGAAAACGTCCCCAAAGATACAATATTTGGACGACAAAACGTCATACAACTTTACATAATTATTGATTGGCTGAAGGTCGTTGAGGCTCGTCGGGCGAATCCTTCAGAAACGAGAACCTTTCTCCCAGGGTCCGCCATTTTGTCTGTATTTCTGCATCGGCCCTTATCAGATCGGCCACGCCTTTTTCAAAATCAACCCGGGCCAGGTCCTTGAACTCGGCCATAGTGGAAGTGGCATCAGCTACCAGAGAAGCTAATCCTCTTCTTGGCATCTCTCATCATGCTGCTTTCTCTATTTGACGCTAGATATCTTGTAATTGTCGTTCTAAGTCCAGCAGCAAAGACTCTTCGATAACCATGTCGTCCGTAGATTCTATTATAGCCTGTCGAAGGTTATCAATAGCACCTCGAAGCCACTCTTTCTTGTTTATGGATGCGCGCAGCCCGGCCTTCTGGCTTGCGTGGTGCGATAACGAAGAATAAGAGCTGGGACCTTACTCTGCAGGTCTTGGAGGCGAGTCGAATATCGACCGAAATGGGTAGAACATGAAGACCCAGCAATC
The DNA here is from genome assembly GCA_019454045.1 of Zanthoxylum bungeanum. NCBI lineage: Eukaryota > Viridiplantae > Streptophyta > Magnoliopsida > Sapindales > Rutaceae > Zanthoxylum > Zanthoxylum bungeanum. Next base: position 13,724 of record SKCR01017397.1, on the reverse strand, counting down.
GGTCTAGCTCGGAGGAAGCTTTGTCTAATTTCAGCACGTTCTCTGGTAGAGCAGCTTGAACAATATCATTTGTCTTGAATGCTGTATATTGGCCAAGAAACTCCTTAAGGGCTTCCACATCTGATGAAGCTCGGGCCGGAGATGAGGGAGGCAAGAACGAATCAGAAGCTAGTCGATCCAAATCGCTCAAAATATCTTGGACCTACTGCAAAAAGTGATCCGACGCCTGATTACAAAAAACTAAATTTAGTAATCGAAAAATAATAGAAGAGGAAAATGAGACATAAGGAGAAATCACTAACAATTTCGGGCCGACGAACATAATTAGACGGCTCAGCAATATGGGTTTCTAGTGGCAATACCGGTTCTTTCCTAGGAGATTGGACTGAGTGAGCGGGAGACAATGGCCTTTCAGAAACAACAGATGGTTAAGCTGGAGAAGCAGAAGTTGCCGACCGAAAAGTTGGGGAGTGAGGAGCTGAAAATGACGGCTGGTCAGACACATAAACTTCTTGCGCCAAAGGTACAAGAGACATCGCCCGAGGAGGAGAGGGCGGAAAAGTAGAGGACGATGGTTGTCCAAAGGCCGAAATTGGTTGCGCTGAAGGGCCCGGGGATGCTGCCTGCGGCGGTGATTATTGCGGTATAATTGTAGGCTGAGCATCTGCAGGAGAATCAAAATCGGAAGAGTCAGAAATATAAATAATCTTCTATTCTTCATAAATGCGACGAAGTACATCGTCTTTGTACATAGACCAGACATCCTCTAACAGCTCCAATTCGGCCAAACTAAAAAGACCGTCTACATCCCGATAACTTCCCCTGAGCCCAGTGGCAGACATTCTGCACACTAAGGGGTAAAACTGTTTGAGATGACGCCAAAGTGGCCCATCATCCGGCCAAATAGGTTCGGGCACGTCTACATCGTCATCCGAGTCCTGAACAATCGGCACATGATTGTCTATGGAATGAGACTCGAATAACGGATGGTCTCTTGAAATTTCCTCAATATTTGGATGCGAGCGGCCAAACTCTATACATGGCTTCATACCTTGGGGGTCTGCTCCAGACGACGCACCAGTAACAACTGTCTCGCCCTCTTATGGTGGTTGTTCCATAATTGGAGCCTCGACTGCTTCGTCGTCGTCCGATGGAAGCTGGACGATCGGGACCACGTTGGGATCGGCCTCTCCAAATAGACCTTCGACAATGGAAGTTTCACTGGAATTTGGGTCGTATCGGGCACGGCAGAAGGTGGCTCTGATCTCAGCACCTACACAAGATACAAAATTTATAAGACCTCAAAATATCTTAGACCGGCGTACAAGAAAGATGAGAGTTTCAGATCGTACCTTAAGACGACGTACAAGCGGTACGTCTGAATCAGAACTATGGCTTGGGGAAGACTGTTTCCTTTTTGCTTGTTTGATTTTTTTAGGTTTGGTCGTTTCGGCTAGTTTCTTTGACCCCGCCGGCTCAGAAGACTTAGAAGATATTTGGATGGTGGAGAACACCCTCATAGAGGGTAAGAAAAAGAATCTTTCACGGCCATGTGGCCAGAAACTGTCAAAGTAAGAATGGACTGATGTACAAGAAGCAAAAGGAACTATAACAAAAGAAGAAAACAAAGAACGAGTCTCCGACAAGGAATCCTCTACGTCAGAGACCGAAAGGACTTTAAAACGATCCGACGAAGCGGAGCGCGTATGAAAGAATGGAAGAGGCCATCATTGAACGAGGCCGAGCTGACGGGCAGCAAAGTTGGGCGAATACACCTCCACTCCGGCCTTGCCATTAGCCCCGGTCAGGATATCATGAATCAGATCGCGGCTGCATAAAAACTTACGCCATATGCGAAGACTTGATTCATCCTCTTCCGACTGAGGGATGTCATGGACGAATGACGGACTGTCAACCAAGGAAAAAAGGAAAAAAGAGGGAACCCGAGAAAGAGTATAGAAATATTCAAAGACAGCGCGAGGGAGAAGAGAGGATGGCCGAAGCTGAGCGAAAAGAAGACCGGCACAAGGATAGGAATGGTTTGAGTCAATAGTGCCGAAGACAGGGAAATAGGCTCTAAGCCAGAGCTGAACGAGCCACAGAGGGCCGGAGGCAATCGGTGAAGACCCCGACCGAAGTTGTTTTTGGAGAACAGTCATTCCCCGATAAATAGCTGCCAACAAGAAGGATGTCAGGTCTAAACGACAACCATTGGCAAGGTCAGAAGAGATGGGAAGGTAGCCTGCCATATGTTTTTGGCTAGGTGCGCAAATAATATATTTGCAAAGCCAATAATGGAGGAAGGCCGTTCGCTCCAACATCGAGACTGGACCGGCCGGTTTGGAAAAGGTACGGAGAAAAGTTGAGTAGGAAGAAAAGGACGAAGAGTCCATTTGAGGAGGACGAAAATAGAAGTTTGTGCAGACCGAGATGGGTGCACCCAGAGGGGCCGGCCCGGTAAGAGCGCCAATGTCACGGAGGGTAATAGTGAAAGGACCAACAGGGAAGATGAAGACATTGTATTCAGAGGACCAGAAGAGTAGGGAAGTAGGAAACAAATTGCGGTCAAAAGAAGGCAAGGCCAATGAAAGTTCGATAAAGGAAAGGAAGCCATGTTCCTCTAGAAAGGCACGGGTGTCCGCATGCAATAGCATACGTTGGAACCAGGAGTCAAATGCGGCGTCGTGTTTGGGCCATGTGCGAATGGGATTGGATTGAGCCAAAGGAGAAATATTTAATGGCTCTGAAAACGGGAGACCAGAAGAGGAAGGAAACTGCTGAGCCAGCGGGGCTGTGGCAATGGTGTTGTCTTCAATGAAAATGGGACCGAGAGCACACTGGCCGTAGTTCTCATTGAGGGTATGAACACCAAAAGCGCTTACGGAGGAATCATCCAGCGCCATCTGAAAGTCAGCAAAAGTTTAGGAACTCGTTTTGGGGGCAGAGGAAGAAGACACCATTGATACTGAAGGTTGAGAGTAAAATAAAGGAATTTGCAAAGAGGGTGGAGAGTAAAGCGAAAACCAGAATAGGCTAAATCCTTATATACATTAGCGAAAGGCTGTCTGGACAAGTGTCGCGACCCAAATCGCAGAAGAATGGAAACGGCGGGAAAATAAAAGGGATCAAGGGTCGCCCTAGACAGGTGTTAGAGTACGATTCGTTGAAAAGAAACATGAGTGACGTGTGACGAGATGGGACATTTGAAACGACGTGAAAAACAGCTAATTAATGAACGCTATGATGAAACGTGTTGGGGAAGGTCGCGCGTTTATTGCAGAAGTGATGGATTCGTATGGGACTGTAAATGACGGCCTAACAAATTACAGGGTGAAAACTTATCTCCCGGGTTTGCCACACTCTCAGCATCTAAGCATCGACATTCACTAAATCGGCCAAACCTCAGCATCTCAGTATCGGCCTTCACTAGATCGGCCAAATACAGGTGTCGACATAAGTCATCCCCCGGAAGCATCGTCTAGGCTGTCACCATTATTGTTACGTATGGTAAGGGAAAAGATAAAAGTTGATGTGACAGAACCATTAGGCTGCAGGCTACTTTCGACAAAGTCAGGTTTAGGGCAGATGACCCATCAATCGGTCAGTAGCACATGAGAAGCATTGCAAATGAGAACATTATCATGCTTTGGAGGTATATAAAAATGGGGTTTGAAGAGGATGCTCCAAACAGCAGCTTGTAAACAATAGAAAAATAGCAATTGCAACCTCTTTCAACTGAGCGGCCATAGGCCAACCATACTCAAAACATCTTGGCTTTGCCTCCCATAACCTTTGGAGACAATAAGCTGGTGAAGAGTTCAATAGCAGAATGAATGAATGGGAGGAGGAACGGAAGAAGCATAACAGAACCCAGATAGAAAGGATCTGTAGGGAAAATGGGCTGTCGGAAACAAAAGCTTCCTTTTAATGAGTTGTGAAATGGGATGTAAAAAGATTAGCCAACGACCATCCACACAGGTTGAGTTGTGAAATGGGATGTAATGGTGTGGATGGGTTACGACTGTTGGCAGCGACGGACCGAGTTCCTATGTGGGACGGTACTGCCCCCGGTTTCGCAGATTACCTGTACTGAAAGATCGGTCGGGTAGCTGAGGGCGAGAAGGGATGCCCATCGAGCCGATCCTCAATTGGCGTGGTGGTCTTCCTTGAGCAAAATAAAAGCGCTAGTCCTCAATTAGCGCATCCGAATGAGAGGAAGAAGTGCCAATGTTCAATTAAGATGGCCGATCGAGGGGGAGAGCCGGAGGATGAGGAGGAAACTATGAAGTCGCCCTAGATAGGTGTCGTAGTATGAGGACTTGTAGGCCGACGACCATCACCCTGATATGAAGAAATTCACCTCGATTTCATTTCCAATTCAATCAAGATGAATTTGGGGGACAATATTGTTGACAAAAGAAAATCACCCTAGGGCGAAATCATGTTGGGGCGAAGGAATGAAGGACAAAAAGTAGGCAGGGCGACGAAAGGAAGAGCGATCGGAGCAATTACCAGATGACACGGCGATTAGACCGACGAAGGAATCAAAACAACTGAAACAGCAATTAGAACGACAGCGGACTCAAACCGACCGAACACATGATCTCACGATTACAGCAGTTAGACAGTTTTCCCCCACGATCAAGCAGTTGAGGCACATAACTCAAAGTTGAAGACATGATCCAACAGTTACCACGATCTAGCGGTTGCAGGGAAGTTACGAACAGAAACCGACTGAGCGGTTAACAAATACCACTATAAAAGACTCACTCATGCGAAGAGAAAATCCCGATCAAATGAAGACTCAAACGAGCATATTTTTATTTCTTAGTTTCATAACTCTTAGGACTGTAATTTATGTGCTTGCGCCCCTAGGAGGCTTATTCACTTAATCAAACACCCTTTACTGGGACTCTGTCTCAGAAAATTGCGCAAACAAAAACTAATTTTATTAATGAGATTTTTTATTTAACAAATAAATAACATTTAAAGAGTTTTTTGAATTATTCTTCTTTATAGTATAGGTCGACATCTCTCACTCCATAATTCTTAGTCAAACACGGGCTTCAATTGTCACCCAAATCATTCGTGAGAGTAGTAAAAACATTTTTCCGTCCATTTTGAAGAACATAAATTTGAGTATGGTGTGTGAATAGTAATAGTAAAAGCATTCAGTAAGCACAGTAAAAATTAATTGATCTCAATTTCACCGAATCATGATTCAATAATGAGCTGAGTATCGATTATCAAGAATAATATAATACGGACTGACGTAGGTTTCACTTGATTCAGAGTTCTGCATAAACTCAATTCAACATTATATTTTAATTCACGTGTGATATGTATAATTATGATATGCGGGGGTGTTTCAGAAGAATATCAGAATATAAGATATCTTCTCTAATTAATCAAGCAATTTGATTCATTCGATAATAGCAGAATCTTCTGATCTGAACTTACCTAATTAATTCATTCAATTTGATATCTTCTCTAAATCAATTTGATTCATTAAAGTTCGTTAATAACAGAATTAGTATCAGGATCCTCTCCTGATCTGAAAGTACCTAATCTTTTAAAGGTCAATCTTTCTGACTAGCTTCCGCATTGGTACTTCCATTTTTATTTAATACAAGCTCAAAGAAAGATCTCTAAAGCTGCCTATATTTGATTGCTACATCTAATATATTTCTTCCTTCATCATCAATATGCTCAACTGACATTGAATATTTCTTTAACTATCTCATTACATCCTGATTTTGTTGCCTGAAACAAAGGGGTTGGGGTTGCAGCATCATTGATGGCGGAGACTTCTCCAATCCCTTTCTGATCACCGGATGAGTTACTAGGATTTGACCCATATAGGCTTACTCTGGTCCTGGATTGAATCAGTAACCTTCCCATGATGTGTCTTTTCTAATTAGAAACTTGGCAAACTCCATAGACCATAGTTGTTTCATCATTCACAGATTCTGGTCTCCGGGTCAAGCTACAATTATATTTAACTTTTCCCAAATTAAAAAAATAAATGTTAACAATTGCACACAAATAATTAGCACTTTCCATAACAATTATTTTCTTCTTTTTCCTATCCGGATGAAAAAAAAAATTAAAAAAAAAAAAAACCTTTATTCGCATCTTTCAGCCAAAGTTTTTGATCTCTACTGTTCCATGATAAATTATTGAAATTATACAGTTTCGTTTTCCCTGTTACCCTCTTATCATTTTCATAATATCTCTTAGAATTCTCTCCCAAAACTCGTCCACCAAACCACAAAACAATCACTTTTATTTATTTTGTTAAAATTCTGATATCTTCAGAATTCAAAAGTATTTTGAAACTTGTAGAGAATAACAGGCATAAAAAAAATGTTTATTATTACCCTGAATTTTCTTACAAAACTAGTAAGGCAGAAGAGGAGATTCTAACAGAAGACAAAAACAGAAGCGATCATACTTCATTATTTTCAAGAAAATGTTAGAGTTTGTATTCGAAATGTTAATCCAATTCATATTTATGTCCAATTCATGAATACGAACAAGACATTTTCCCATAATATTACTTATTTATGCTCACACCTATTGTCTTTTATATACATATTCGATCTAATATCGATTAGATTGAAACTAAATCTGATTTATTGATATTAGTGCGCAATTATAATGTAGTTTGTAATTGACATTGGGAAGTAATACTATAAGTTGTATATTCTCAAATAAAGTTCATATTCAAGATTTACTAACATGGGTCGGTTAGTAAAATTCATTGAGACCATTACATGTCGTATATCGAGACTTGATCCGATGATTTATCCCAATAAACTATGAGTCTCATGAGACTCGTATAAACATGTAGGTGTTTATTTGATAAACACTGAATGGCTCACCGAAGATTTCATAATCGATGGTACACCAACATCAATAGGAATCTTCTCGAGTCGAGTAGCATAATAGTCATTCAACTTAAGATACCACTGTGGATATATGAGTCATCCTCCACACTTTGATGGCAGTCACGTCATCGATCTATTTAAATCAGACCTCCTCCCGTTCGTTGGGTGTGGACTCATGCTCATGATATTCTGTGAGTATCAGATAGAATCTGTCACTTCTGTGTACATGGCATATGTATCATGCACGTGTTTGTGATATGTTAAACCATGGCTGTAGTACACTGCGGAAGCAAGTTCCAAATATTATTAAGAGATCGTAAATCTGGGGATTTTTGATTCGGTTGATGGATTTGGTGGCTAGATGCATGTGTGAACTTATTATATTGAATAATATTAGTGTAATATTAGTTCAATTTAGTTATTAGATAATTTGTTGTCATTCTAGAGTGTTATGACCACTCTTTTAATACATAGAATTATTCTTGAGTGATTCATTTGTGGTATTTTTAATAGGTGTAGAGATTATTATAATTAATGTTGAGAAAATTGGATTTAAATCATGAAAAATGATTATTTTTGCTTCTGATCAGATCTGGAAAAATCAGATTTTTGAGGATGAAAAATATGATGTTTAAATATATTGGCTATGTATTGGGCATTAGAATAATTGTCGGAAATTATTGCTGAGTTAAAATATGCGAGAATGGCGTTATCGGGTGAGTTTCAGACTTACCGGGTATAAGCTGTCTAAACACTAATTCAGTCACTGTTCGGGCAGTCAATGAATTGTCCAAGTACTATTGGGGCTGACTTGGGTAGTCTCGTGTAGGTATTGGTTGGTCGGTTCAGTCGAAAATGTGTTTTATGTCATTTTACGGAAAAACATTTTATAAAAAGTTTCGCGGTGTTTTCAAAATTAATTATGTCTTTATTTGATATCAAATAAAATGTTTATCTGAAATATGAAAGAAGGTAAAAAAAAAAAAAAAAAAAAAAACATTTTCATATTGTAGTACTGAAATCTTACCATAATAGATAATTTTCTTGAAAATTCCTTCAGCACGTTTGCGATCAAAAGCATCTGGCTTGCAAGCAAGAAGCTGAAGAGGAGTCATCCCATCCGCATCTTGGTCTTTAATTAAATACTCATAGTCGTTGGCACTTTGCAGGGCTAAATCTGTTATGAACAGATTACAAACAAAGGATGACATGAACAATCAATATTTTTTTTTTAATTCTCATCAACCAACCAGTGTACTGTCTACTAATAATATTGAAACTTAGTTTTATCATTTCTGTGAAGAAATGGCAGCTTAGAGGCACGACCATACCCAGAAACTCTACCAGCAAGAAAGTTGAATATGTCAGCTTTGCCATAACGTGCAGCAGGAAACAAAGCAGTCTCTCCATTGTTATTGAGCATGCCTAAAAGCCCCGGAGCTTTCTTTAACACATTTTCCGCGACAGGAATCGCATGGTTGCTTGTTGCAGTCTCTTGTAGGATTGTGTTTCCAGCTTGATTTTGGCGTGTCATTTTATCGAGATACTGGTCAGGTATGATCTGGAACTTTTCGGCAGAGCTCTATCACCTTCTGCTCATCTTCTTTGATCACCAGAGCATTGTAAAGCTCTGCATTGATTTTTTGTTTGGGATCAATATCTTCAATGGTGGGACACATCATTAGCAGAGAAGTTTGAATTATAGAAAATGAAGCAAAAGATGCCAATAGTTTGATTAAAGATGATGGTTATGACTTGTGATGTTGCCACTTTTTTAGTTTATATATTGAGTTTAGTTAATTTGCTTGTTAGTGCGGAGAAGGTTCAGGATCTCACATTGAAGTCTTTGATTCGAATCCAATGAGTGTGTTTCTTGTAAGAGTCAGGGACAGTCGAAGGTTTTACGTCTTCCGCTTAAGCCCGAAAGAGATGATTTGACGGCGAGATTTCCAACGATTCAAAAAAAAAAAATTAATACTTTAAATATGATACCCTTAAAAAAGATTTATTCCTTTTATTTTTAAAAAGAAAAATTACAACTAAGATATCATACAATTACAATCTAGCTATCACAAATTGAAAGAAGAAAAATAATTATAGTGTGTGATGTATCAATTAGGTTTCATATACACTAAGTCATTTATGTGCATAATTAATATCAATTTAACTCATGAGAGATTCTTTGGTGCAACAGTGGTATGGGTGACGTGGTACCACAAGCGAATTAAAAAATGACATGTAGAGTTTCTTTACCTATTTTGTAGTTGTTTTTTAATTTTTTTAGCACGCGTGGCAGTGGATGATTGGCTTGTTGCATGGATGACGTGGTAGCACTGTTACATAGAATATTTTCTCCAAAACAAGGCGTTTCAATGTTTGGCTTGCCACATAAGATTTAGAGTTATACTTTTTAGGAAAAAATAATAACTTTGAAATCAATGTTATTATTTTATCTAAGAGACATATCCGAAAAGAAAAACCGCACATCATTATTTGTCCTTGGAACAAAACAACGGTTTTCTTTTAAAATAAGTTTATATATATATGACAAGAATATATTGAAATGTCCCATTAAAAAAGTGTCACATATTCTTCTTGAATGATTGTATTCAACACTTTCATTATCGTGTTCGTGACTCACATTATTTTATTTTTTTGGATATGATATAGGTAAGATTGAATATCTTTAATCTGTCTGGGAAAAAAAAAAGTTACTGCCTCCAGCAGTGACTTTTAGAAAAAGAGAAGGATCGAAATGTAATTGTTGTATAGAATTTAACCATAAAATGTTCAGTTCCCGTTAGTTGATTGATTTCGGTGGGCTTCAATCTGAAACACATGCAGAATAAAGGAGGAAAGGGTAAAAAAGAAAAAGGAAAAAAATTCTTAATAAAGGAGGAAAGGGTGAAAAAGAAAAAGAAAAAAAAATCTCTGTCCATGAAGATAGAGAATAATTTTTTGATACAACGGAAGCATATGTGACGTAGTATCATTAATAAATTAGTAAATTATATATATGATTTAATATCTATTTTTTTTAATTATTTTTTAATATTTTACCACACATGATAATTGATTATTGGATTATTACATGAATGACATGATACCTTCGTTATATTGTAGATTTTTATCGAAAACAGAGGTTCATGGCCTTGGCAAAGTTTGCAAATATTCTTATCCAAAAAAGTTTACAAATATATCCAAAGCTTACCAGTAAATTACCAAATTACCAAATTATTTAATTTGGCATCATTTTAGTTCGAACAGTTTTTGTTGTACATCAACTTCTCACCTTCAAAATGACAGAGAAAAAAAAAATCATCTTCTCATTTTATCCCATTGAGTAAATATACAGTAAATATTTAAATTCCAGAAGTGAGATCTTACCCTACTAAAAATTTTACTATACAACTATATTACCACATCATCAATATAACAATTCAATAATATTTTATCACGTATGTTAAAAAGTAAAAAATAATTAAATAAATTATAATTTCATTTATAATTATTTATTGATAATATCACATCACTTGTACAATGATAGTATCCAACAATTACTCATAACCTCATAATTAGGAGGAAAAATTATATTATATGCAATGATGATATCACGTCACTCATACAACATCATAATAATATATATTGTCACGTGTGTTAAAATAGTAAAAAAATTAACTAAATAAATGATAGTTATATTTAATATGAACTTAAATTTAGTGTTGGGCTTTTTATAAATTGATATTGGTAGTTATTAGATAAAAAAAGATAAATAATTGAATTTTAACTGTACATAATTATACATGTACACATAGCATAAGATTATTAAAAACTGCGAAAACAAAACCAGAAGTGAATCTAAATTCATTTAACTAGTTGGAAGCTCGCGCAATACTAAAACTAGCTTGTTTTTTTATAAAGTTGTTGGATCTAATTTGTATGTATATTATTTCACGTACATGTATATTTTTTTTAAAAAAAAAATATTGAGCATATTAAATTTAGTTCAATATATATATTTTTTAAATTATAGTATTTGATTAATATTAGTTCATGTACATATACAATTGTTGTTTGAATCTTGAGCTTATTACTTTGAATTTAAATTTAGTTCATGTCCATGTATAATTATTTTTAAAATCTTAAACACATTAAATTACATTCATATTTATTTAGAAGAAATATAAAATATTACACACACAAATTATCCAAATTCTTTCCAAATATATTGTACTTCCATCAAATAAAGGGATAGCTCAAATTATGAATGGACTAATAAGAAGCTTTGGGTAGGTTCATGATGAATGAGGAGTGATGAGCGACCAATATTCATATATTTCTCGCTCCTTTAGCTTGATGTTTTGTAAGTTATCTCAAGTTTTATGAGTATTTTGATGTGTTTTGGGTTCGTTTTGCAGATAAAAATAATAGTTATTTTTAAAATCTTAACATATTAAATTACATTCATATTTATTTAGAAGAAATAGAATATATTACACACACCAATTATCCAAATTCTTTCCTAATATATTGGACTTCCATCAAATAAAGGGATAGCTCAAATTATGAATGGCCTAATAAGAAGCTTTGGGTGAGTTGATGATGAATGAGGAGTGATGAGCGACCAATATTCATATATTTCTCGCTCCTTTAGCTTGATGTTTTGTAAGTTATCTCAAGTTTAATGAGCATTTTGATGTGTTTTGGGTTCGTTTTGCAGATAAAAATAATAACGAGACTCAATAGAATCAACGCATGATGAAAACAGCAAATTATGGAGCAAATTGGGGTAAATTCGGAATTAAGATGTGCATCATGATGCTGGATTGCGCGTCGTGACACGATCTAGTTATAAAATGAGACAAAGAGTGCTAAAGTGATATACTTATCGCGTCGCAACGCCGACCATTGGACGTCGCGACGCTAATCCACATGTGTCGCGACATAACCTTGTGAGCGTTGCGATGCTCAATAACATACACGCGTGTCGCGACTCTAAGACATGTGTTTCACGACGCGCCAACGTTTTCCAGGCTTTTCAAAAAATGTACTCAAGAATGAACCGCGACCCTATATAATAATAGCTCGTTCCAAGCCTTAGACATCAGTTTTTTTAGAGATTTTCATACCCTAATGTCATAGCCTCCAAGGTGAAATTGGAGAGAAAAACAAAGCACATCATAGGATTACAACTCAAAAATTCATCAGTAATGAGCGAATGATTGACGATCTCAACAGAGTTTCTTCATCCTTTTAACTCTTTAATATTTCATTTATTGTTGAATATTTATTTAGAGTTTATGACCATGTGTAATAACTAGATCTATAATCTGAGGATGTGATGAAACCCAGAATTTATGAATTTATAAATTGAGTTTCTTATATCTTGTGTGATATTTTGGCTTATTTATCGAATCATGATCTTAATGTTTATTGTTGCTTGATCACCAATAGGATTGATGTGATAAACTTAGATGAACTTAACAAATGAATTTTAGGTTTAGCCTTAGATTCAATAACACACGATATCATCTTAGAGATTTTCTTACAAGATAGAAATATACTCGTAGGGCGGGTGTAGGTATAATTGAAACTTGTTCTTAATGAATTTGTGATTAATTAATTGACATAGAAATATAGTTGATTAGTTTATTTTGAATGTTTGCACATACATGACCATCGAAAGAGGTTTGTGAATATTTTAGTGTTCCAGGTTAATAAGCCAATATATTACATGAATATAGGAAAATCAATTTATCTTTAGAATAATACTGAACGGATTCACAATCATGAATGTTTTCTCTTCATTTATTCCCTTTGAAATTTTATCATAGTTTTATTTTCTCACATGAATGCCCGATTTATTCAATTCCTCCGACTCAAGGGACAGCATGCAGAAGTGAAGGCTACTGTAATTAGGTTTTCATGGAATGGAAGACCTTGTAGCTTGGACCCTAAATCTGTCAGAGAAACAAAAAATGTTATTCAGTAGAGCCACGAACCACAGAGGAATGAACAGTTTTGCCTTGTTCCCTAAGTAATTGAAAGCCCTTGTCAGTGATTTTGTTATGTAGAGAGGAAAATATGACAAGGCAAAGATGCCAACTGGGATGAAAGAGCAAGTGTAGAGTGCAATTTTAGCCCAGCTGGCCTTGGTCTTGATCATGAGCAGAATCGTTGCCGCAAATGCTACCATCATAAGGCAAACAGAAAGAAAAAGAAACGTGAAGCCCAGTATCAATTTATTAGGAAGCGAGTGCTTAAAATCTTCTAATCTGAAAGGGGATGAGAGCATTGAGAGAAATGTAACCACAGCTGCCAAAGAGAATGTGAGAGAGAGAGCGTCGGAGATAGTGAAAGTGACAAAAAAAGGATGATCAAGAAGGATAGGATAGCCAGTTTGCTCATTTGCGCCTCCAGGTACCGTGTAAGCAGCTGCAAATGCAACGGTAGCAATTAGAACTGCCACCACTGAGCATCCTTCTGTTGTGTGTATTAACCATTCTTTGGATAAAACACGTAGGTCGTTATTTGCAGTAGCAAATAACCCTTCTGCTGTATACCCCATGTTGTTCCGGTGATTCAAGAATTGGGGCATTGTCACATCCTTCACTCGCTGCAAAATTCATCATTAATTGCAATCACAAATTATTATTGTTTCATTATGGATGGATTTGTGCGACACGAGATCTTTGAAAGATCAGATATGCACTGACTCACTAGGATCAAATTCAAATTCAAATTCAAATTCCTTTTGTTATAAAGTAGAAGTGAAATCGCACCTCGTACCAATGCAACTCGTCCTGCAAAACTAGAGCAGGGCCTTCCATCTTT
>SKCR01017396.1:0-44342 GCA_019454045.1 Zanthoxylum bungeanum | reverse complement strand
TGGATCCAAATGTTAAACTCCTACCAAAAGAGGGGGAACCATTGGAGAATCCCGAAGAATATAAGTTAAACGGAGAACCATTAGATGATCCTGGACAATACAAGCGACTAGTTGGGAAGTTGAACTACCTTACAATCACTCGATGAGATATTTCTTATGTTGTAAGTGTGGTCAGCCAGTTTCAGAGTCATTGGGATGTTGTTATACGCATTCTTAGATATGTAAAAAGAGCGGTAAAAAGAGCATCCGGCCAAGGTCTACTATATGAATATCGATGTTCTAAAAAAACGCTAGGCGCTAGTCGGGCAGTGACGGAGTGCCTAGACGGACGGATGGACGAACGAACTAGGCGGTTTTATTATTTTATTCATTTGTAATTATTTTTGTAATTATGTAATAGATTATTTGAAAAAAAAAATTTATTTATGTCATCCTTCTTTATTTGAAAAAAAATTGTATTCATATTATCTTTCTTATCTTGTGCAATTTACAATAGCGTTATACCTTGGAACAACCCATAAACAAGTGAGCAATACATGATCAAAACCAAAGGAGTTTGTCATTGAAAATAACTATAAAAACTAATTATTTTAACTGATCAATTCAGTAATCAGACACTCAAATCTCAAATTAGCCAACAAATAATAATTATTTTAATTGATCAATTCAGTAATTACTACAAGTCTTATTTGATCAAGTCAGTCTTATAATTTTGATTTTATGATAAAATAAAATAAAAAAATGGATCTAGATCAGATATCATACCAATAACACAACTTTTTGACCTGACCGCCAAGACCCGCCTAGACCCACATACCGCCTAGATGATCGATTTGCACCATAATCGGGACGGTCTAGAGCCGCCTAGATCGATTTTTAAAACACTGGTGGACATACTCAGGTTATTGGTTATTATGACGTAGATTGGGTAGGTTCTTCGTCAGATAGACGCTCTACTACAGGTTATTGTGTTCTGATTGGAGGTACTCTAATATCTTGGAAGAGTAAGAAGCAAGTTGTCATCGCCAGGTCTGCAGAGGCAGAGTATAGCAACATACGAGCTGGTATGGTTGAAACAATTATTGCAAAATTAAAGTTTAGATGAGGAGCATAAATGAAGCTAATCTATGACAACCAGACAACATTACATATCGTCTATAATCCTATGTTTCATGAAAGGACTAAACACATAAGTGGATTGTCACTTTATCAGAGAGAATTTTATCAGGATTTTGCTACTAGTTTTGTTAACGCATAAGGTCCATTAAAGATGTCCTTACTAAATCTCTTTGAGATCCTCGCATTGATTTCATTTGTAACAAGCTTGGTACATATAACATATATGCTCCAGCTTGAGGGGGTATTAGAATTAGGAATATAATAATTAGATTGATTGCTAGAATAATTAGTATTTATGTGTAATCCTAATATATTGTATTCTCAAGGCTATATAAAGTCATCTCCTGTAAATACTTTCTTAAGCAATAATATATAGAGTATTCTACTCTACTTTTCTACAGTAACTTTACCGTATCGTTTGATAGACCAAACAACCAAAGCTTGATAAGAAAAGCCTGGTTAATAATAATAGGGAAATGTTCTAGAATTGTGTCAACAATATAGATTACGGAGCGAGGAAAACCCACCCGGAAAGCTTGTTGAAGAACTCGGAGTGTGTCTCGAGTACGCTTTCTCTTCATTGCTACCTCATCAGGCTCCTGCAGCATCTCTTCAAACAGGTTTTCTCTGTTATGGAACATAAGAAATCAACCAAGGGTCAACAATGGGAAGCTCGTAGCAACTTACAAGTTGAAGGAAGAAAAGGCATGTTCTTTAGGGTTTGTGTGGTGGGGTGTGTGAAGATTTAATAAAAATAAAAATAAAAATCACCTGTAAAGCTTTTTAATGAAGACATTGTGCAACTCACGTTTTGTATGATTTACCTGGATACATTAGTCAATGATGAAAAAATATATGTCAATATCTAGATAATGCCATGAATTTTGGTGGGTCAGATCCATGACAATATCATTAGTGAAGACTACATGATAAAAACATGGCCACACTCGTGCATAATTACTGTTGACAAGACATCACCAAAGAGATAGATCCTTAATAAACAAAACAAGTACAGAGCATAAAGTGTCGGTGCCAGCTCATTTTGCAAAAAAAATCCATTGGTTGTACTATAGACCTGTTGAAAGCTGGCTTGAATAGCTAAGCTAGAGTAATAAGCCATTGGACCACAAGTTATTAACTGAAACGTAATTAACTAACAGGAACAGAAAGAAGTTAATCACAATGTTTATGTTCATTTACCTCTTCTCAAGTTAACAAAATAAGTTTGAAAATTCACCAGTATGGGGATTTTTTTATACTAAATTATTTCTTTGATACCCAGAAATCCCTCGACCTCTCTATGCTACTGAGTTGTAAACCAGGTACTACTGCCGCAACTTGCTAGCCAGGAAACTCATGGAAAATAAATTACCCAGGTAGGTGGCTCCAAGGGGATTTTAAGACCTAACCTCTTGGTGTATCCAAGGGTCCTTTACCACTCAATCAACACCCTGGGATTTGCACATAAGGTGATTATTAAAAAATTCTTTGAAAACTCTGTTTCATATATTACGTGAATTTAAAGAAATAATACAACTGGGGGTGAAAAGGCTACAAACACATTTAGTGTTATGACTGTCATCTACAGTTTCATTATAGAAAGAACCGCCTATTTGCACACTTAGAACATGATTTTTAACAATTACTCAAAGACATGAGTGGACGTCAACAGACCACATAGAAAGAGAATCAGTTGAACTCTCTCAATTTAGATTCCAATTTCTAAGTTTCAAAAAAAACATTCATAATGATGACATGTTTCACAGGTGCAGTATCAATATTATTGCTCATACAGATCCAAGCCATACAACATACAATCATGGTTTCAACACTAAAACTCCAAACAATACTAATTAAGTACCATCATAATCCAATAACTTGTGTCAGTCACTTGGTAGAGGAAATCAGAAGACAAAAGCATCAGTAAATAATAATGAAGTTCGGGATTTACCAGGAAGTGCATAATTGCTTTAGGTATTGAGTCCTCAATATTCCTTCTGACGATATCAAAGTATGATTTCAACAGCAATTTAGTGACTGCAATTTCAATAGACTCCTGTTCTGAATAGCTTTCTGAGGGCCTCAAGATGGTTGGAGGCTAAAATTAATTCAACCATTTACATGTAAGTGCAATTCTATTCAAGGGGAAAAAATCAAACAGAAACACATCAGCTAAGTCTACTGGGATCCGGGACAGATACCTCTCTCAAATGAATCATAGAGATATCATGCTCCATGCTCTGGACAGTCTCACTGAATGGCTTGTTTGTTGTGATCTCCTTAGCAGCAGACACACGATGATCACTCCCACCAAAAATTGACGAAATCCCCCAACTTGAACCACTTGTGTTTCCTGATTAATCAAGATATTGTTCATATCTTATTATCTAATGCTGCCAGATAGTTTTAAAAGAATGATGATCTGAAAAGGTTGACAATGTCTTCTTTCAAGTAATATTATTACCAGAAGGTGCAACTATTTCAGTGTCAGCAATAGGACGAACTCCCTGTAAGCCATCAAACACACGAGTAATTAGACAAATTAAGAGTGAGTGAGCATTGAGAATTTTAAGAAGTTACCATGCATCCCACCCCAAATTAAACTAATCTCCCTCCAAAGTTAGTGCAAGGGGGCCCGAACCCTAGACCTCTTGTTTCCACTGCAAGAGGCCAAACCAACTAGACCGTACCATTAATTTTCTCCCCTAGCTTAATAGCAATATCAGCAGCAAGAAGTAATGAAATATTTTGAAGCGAAAAAAAAGAGAGGGGATGCTAAAAATAAATAATATTCATGCCTGATCAGCCACAATTCCATTTACTTGTCTTGCAAGAATAGCTCGAGACTTTAAGCTTCTCTCAGAGCTTGGTGCCTTATCAAGTTCCACACCATCCTAATTAACCAAAAGAAAAAATAGGAAAAAGCAAAAGATGAAATATGAATTATTGGACTGAACAAGAACTTAGCATAATATACAATGACATAAATGTTGATGCAGGACAGAGGATAGAATTACCTTATGCCTTGTTATGGGCAAAGACACTTTAGAAGACTTAATCTGCTGCAGTGCAATTTCCACAGCTCTACTTCCACCAATAAAATTTGGATGGGAAGTGTTTATATAGTCCATCTGCAAATTAATCAGTTATATAGCAAAAATCTGTAAGTACCTTAAAAAGCACAGATGAGTTTCAAGAAGTACATGACAAGTTGATAAAATGCCGATATATTAAAATAACAATTAAAACTGCCTCCGAAATCAGGCAAAAGATGTATAAATACAAAGCAACACTAAATTATTTTTTCTAGTGTCAATAGTTTTGCCAGAGACAGATATGGCAGAAAAGTGATAATCATAAGAAATTCTGTAATTTCAAGCACGGACAAGATGGTCATTCTTTTTCTCATTCTTTTTCTTTTTTCTTTTTGGCTGCTGTGAGCTATAAAATAATAAATAAACTATGTAGATTAGGAGAAGACTAAAAGTCCAGAAGTGGCACTTAAATTATGAAATGAACATCCATCATTGATGTGACGTGGGTAAAGAAATCAAGGACTAGCCAATAAAAAATACCACATGGAATCTCCCACAAATGAAACTAAAGTAAACTCCCAACTGGCAGAAATGTGGAAACAAATAAATGTTTCCAGTTATAGTTGGAACAGTTGACTGACCAATACTGATTTTCTGGTATTTTCCAGGTTTTATTGATTAGAACCAATAATTACAAAGCCCTTGATCAAAATAGAATGAACCATTTACGTAAAAATGTTTTAGCAGTATGGAACAGTGAGGTCTCAAGGTATCAAGGCCCCACATACCTCCATTTCAATGATGTGTCCAATCATTGTCTCTGAGGGCTCAAGGCCTTCTCGCAGAAAGTTCCCGATGACCTCATCCATACGCTTTCTAAGAACAGGAAAACGCTGCAGTTCATTCACAAGACAGCAATGGCTAATCTGCACAAGAAAACTTTGTTTAGAATTTATGGAACAGTAAATGATAGTACCGTGAGCTCGAAGATAAAGCTTGAAAGCAATCCTCCACCTTTATTAACTCATCATATATGAACCTGGCACACTGAAGGCTAGGATCCAACAAGCGAGCAATTTGCCTTCGTATAAGAACTTCAAATGGCACCTATTGGGAATATAGATCGACAATATGCTTTCAGCTAACCAGCCAATGTTAAAACAAATAGAATTTTATCAGAACTCCAGAAAAGGAACCTATAAACCCACTTCTGGTACAAATAGTGCGGACTTAGGACCAGTTGCATTCTGAATAGCAGTTCGAATGTCATCGTCAGTCAAGTCTTCACATGGATCAACCTCCTGCGTCAATAAGTAAATCTCATTAGAACCACAGTGAATAGCACTTTGAATATTAGCTCAACATCCTGTGTGCACAAAAAGAAGACATTAGCACTAGCTAGATCCATCCAACTGAATCTAATTAGCAAGACAAGAAATAACACTACATCCCTTGTAGACAGAGCATTAGTTAGTGCAGCAATATTGACACAACTGAATCATTACACAAAAGAGGAACCAAACTACCAGACTTACTCTTCAAATTTTTCTAACAAAGGGTTTATCCTACGACACTTAAACAAAGAATAAAATTAATCCCCCATGTCCCTCTCCCTCTCCATCCACTGATGTGGACATCCAACCACAAAGGCCCATGGAGACCTGGTAAGCAGAAAACTTAAAATATCGTAACACCCATCCACATAGTATCCATGTTCCACAATTTCATAGAACTACAGAAGTTTGAGATTATAATTCTAACATGTGCAGAGGTATACAATTGTATGACCAATAGCTGACAGAGTAATTTCGAAGCAATGGTCTTCATCATTAATTTACTCCTATGCATTCACAAAAAAACAAACATGTTCTAAAGACTAGATTCAGTAGCATATACTTTCTCTACCATAGTACCATGCCTCAGTGCTATTTAATCTGGGATCACAACTTTCTGTATAGAATTGTCCATTTTAGATAATAGATACCAAGGGTCCATGTAAAGTACGAACATTTCCACTGAGCCTTTGCCATATCATGTAGAACTCTTAAGCAAACACCATCATTAATCAGAAAATAAATTAGTAATTAAGAGATTATTGAGTAGCTGTTGATCATTCTAGTATTTCCCTTTTCCAAGACAGTACAAGATTCTGTGAGATGTAACATATTAAAAAAAATATTTACAAATTAATTTCCTATAGAGACTAGCTTCAATAGGAAACCTTTTATAAGCATCCGCTCTTATTTCCTTTCCTCCCACACCTGTGATGAATCCAAAAACCTCAAGGACAATGTATCTACCCTCTAACATTTTCTTAAATGAATTCCTATGTTGCAACTCTACTACATAAGCATCAATTGTATACCACCTTCATTATGTAACGTAATCAATCTGCGGCTTAGTGTTAAGTAAGTGGAATACTCGAGGATATTCCACTTATTTAAATCCATGTAAGAAGAATGTGAGTAGAGGAGAAAGAGAAGTTAACTTCATATCTACAAGAATTAAATGATGGTTGTATTTCTTGTCTTCTTGTATCCTACCACCAATCAAAAAATGCATTAGCCTAACTATGGAAAACAAATCCTATAAATGAGATGGAGAACTGATGACAGGTCATTATGCTTAAAAATGTGCAAATTTCAACAAATGATGACTGAACAATATGCATACAGATGAAAACTCATATCATGCACCTTCAACATCATGTATCAGACTCAATATACAACAAAACAGTTGTCCCTGCTTGTGATGTCGTAACACTTACCTCTAAACTCTTCACAAATATTGACTGAAAAATATAGTGCATTCGAGCCCCACCAGAAAGCTCAGATGTTGACATTTCTTCATTCTTTCCCTCTACCATTGAAGAAAATGCTGCTCCCAAAAAGAAATTTACAATATCACAAACGAGAGTAAGCATAAGCAACTTAGCAAAACATATACCATAGAATTTGTGGATCAGAAAATCTATGTAAGGATAAAATCTCTACAGAACAAATTACAACAATGAGTAGGAATTAAATTTTTTACCTTCAGAGTATTTTGAAAGAATATTCAGCAAAAGAGCTCCCTGACCAGCCTATGCAACAAAAAGATGACAAGCAATCAGTCAAACATAAAATAAATACGTGGAAATTGCTAAGTTTACACAAAAACAGGCAGACTCAAGCAACAACAACTACAAGTTTAAATTTTAAGGTGAGTAAAGGTTCAGAGTTGAAGTATTATCAGCCTCAGAGAAAAGTGCCTAAGAGAAAAGTCATGATGTTAAACCGAGAATAATATACCAATTTATTGCGCAATGATCGCAACCATGTTTTCATGACATTATTGACAAACAAATCATACATGCCTTTGATTCTGTTATTTCCCCATAGCTTGCATGCTCCTTTGCAACAGAAACTAAAGCAGAGCTTATGCGTGACTTCAGCCCAGGAAGTATAGCCTTGATGTGTTGTACCAGAATCTGCAAAAGAATAAAATAATAGCATAAAGAGGTAAATTCAATAGCGAAGATTCATCAAAAAATTGGTTGTGTTAGGGGCTAGATATATGATATCACTCCTACCCTACCCACCCAACTCGATCTAGTATGAAGATCAGCTTAGGGTTAAATTTAGGTTCATATTTAAAATAAGCATCCGAACACTCATGAGGAGGATGTCAAAATCATGAACTAAAGAAACAAAAGACGAAGTTTCCCAAATTACACTGTAAGACTGGATAAAGAGTTATCCCCAAAGGATAGCCCGGTTGGTTGGCCTTTTGCAGTGAGTTCAATGGTTCAAGTCCAAGGGCATACATTTAATATGAAGATGGGATGGGTTGGGGTACAAGGTAACTGGGAAAAAAAAAAAACAGATTGGATAAACAGCGCGGAAGGAAGTGTTGCAATGCATAAATATAAAAACAGATGCGGATCACTCAGCATCTAATTTCGAATAACTAATCTTAATATCTTATTCTTAAAGAATCTTGGCACTAAAGAATGTGTAAAATACCCTACCTGGTTCAACTTCTTTGCCAATTGAGGAACACCACAACGATCTGCTAAACCATTATATATCTGACCAGCAGCATTAAAAAATTGAACTCATTGATGAAATCCATAGCAAGTCAAAAAATAACACAAAGAAGATAATCAGTCATACAGGACGACTACGGAAGAACTTTTCCTCAGCCACCAGTGCATCCTTGATACTCCGGTTGAGAATAATATCCTGTTTTGCGAATGACAGTTAACAGTGTATCAAAAAACTTATTGTGCCAGTGAAACAGATCGATGGCACGCTTTAGGCTAATGATTGACCATCATCTATATCAACAGTAAAGATCAAATATTGATGAGATCATTATCACTAGTAATGGTAGCAATAATAAATATGATAACTAACAGCAACAACAATGCTGTTATAACTCTGCCTAGAAAGTACTCAACACACAGTAGATTAGTGCTAATTTTGTCATTCACCACATAGTCTATATGACCATTTTTGCCAGGAGTTCTAAGAAATCCGAATACAAGTTCTTAAAAAGACATCAAGTGCATTATGAAGTTCAAGTTAATTTGTACCAGGACAAAAATTGCAAATGAACATATTATTCCAACAAAGATAGAAAGTTACCTCCTGACACCTATTCACAACACCTACATAACCAAGCCGAAGAGGAACAACTTTTCCGAGCAACAAATTACGGGCATCCGTACCTCTGTCCATAATATCCAACTGCAGTCACAAAGAAAATGTGCCTAACCTCATTAGAAAATGGAATATTGGAATATCCAGTGAGTGTAAGCCATGTAACATATAGAGAAATCATCCAAGCTAAAGTCACCTTTGTGATTACGCCTATGGTTCTATAACCTGCCAAAAATATTGTAGCATGTAAGTGTAAGAGGAAAAAGCATGCAACATCAACTCAGAATGGATAATGAATGCAAACATTACCATCTGGATCAGCAATCCCGGCAATTTGAAGAGCATCTGAGTTTGCTAAATCTGAATTTGCCGGTGTAACGGCTAGAATTAGACAGCTTGGTTGTTTGATGTATGACATAATCATCGTTCTAATTCGTGCTTCGATATCAGCGGGCTGCTCACCAACAGGGACCTTAGTTATACCAGGCAGATCCACAAGAGTAATATCAAGAACATGCGGGGAAAAAATCTTCAAACGGATTTGCTTGTCGGATACACCTTTGTTTCCTCCTGCTTCCTTATCTGTTTGAACCTGCAACCAAATGATTGCCATACCTCATGTAACTGAAAATCTGTGTACTCTCCCTCGTCAGGTCTCTCAAGTGACAAAAGAAAACAGCACTACAACTAGAAACCTAAAACAATTTCCACATATGCTTTTTCGATGACTTAACCAACATTTATCCCTATTCCATCAGGAACCAAAAAAAAAAAAAAAACAAGAGGTGGAACAGTAACACTTAAATCAAAGTTTCCCTAATTAAGTTCGAATTGATTTTCTTCAGCTAAAGTTAATATTTTCAAGATCACAAGGAACAGGCACATCATAATTTGAATAACAACATGAATAAACATAATGAATACTACACAATACAATTTGACTAAAACTCTCTATACAGACTATACTTATTAATTCAACTTAACAAAATAAATAATTAATAAATTTTCCATTTTCCTACTTCTCTCACACTATCTAAAAACTATCACATAAACTTAATGAACGTAGTAAAAAAAAAAAAATAGTACCTGAATCTCTCTCCTGATCTCGGAAAAATCGTGGAACCTTTTACCAGGCAAGTGCAAAAACTCGCCGTACTCCTCGTCAGTCTTGGTCTGCAGGAGCTGGAGCACGAGAGGACGGCGCGTGCAAATATCATTACCGCGTGGCAAGAAATCGCGACCTACGAGAGACTCGAGGACGCTCGATTTACCACTGCTCTGGCTACCAACCACCGCCACTTGCGGCAGCTCGATCGTCGATTGACTCCCTAGCTGCGCGAATATGTCCTGAAGCTTATTCACCATCGGTATCACAGAGCCTCCCAACGGCACCGTTGACGGCGTTGACGACTGCGGTTGAGCAGTCGTCGTCGTCGTCGTCGTCGTTGCCGGTTCGTCAGCCATGGATCAGAAAGCTAGGGTTTCGGGAATCAATGTGTGTGGTTGAAGAATGAAACGTGTCGTTTTGGAGATGGAAGAGAGATCTTGTGATTTGAATGAGTGAAATAGTGATGGAAGTGATTTGTGTGGTGGCCAAGGTGAAATTTCGAAAGAGTGGAAGCAAGTGCTAAAATGAGCCGTAGGTGTGAAAGCAGTTAACGTGCGCCCCCTTATGATATTGTGTTGTGGGGAACATAGAAATAGAAGAGAATGACGGACTGCTTTGTGATTGACTTTTTCTTTTTAAAATATTAAAAGGTCTTTTTGGGCAATTCAAAATATGTTGGAGAGCTAGCCTTCCACTGTATCACTTATTCATATTTGTCAAATTTAAATTTCTATATTATAAATTTGAAAGCCAAATATAATTGGCAGCACAAAGAGAGGGGTAAATTTCTCCTATTCATCACAAATTTTTGAATCCGTCTCGAAATTTTGGGATCGATCGGGTACGAAATGAGTATATTTGATCATATATTATCAGGTACGGAAATTCTCGAGATGGATATGGAGGAGGCACATGATATGTTTTTTGCCATCCCCAAGTGTTATGCCATGAAGTCAGTCTCTTTGCTGATGTGTTTTGTTAGTGTTGTCCAAAAACTTTATTTCCCTCTCTTGGTGAATCCACCTTGTACCATTTTGGATGTTTAGCTTTTTATTTAACTTTTTGAACACTATTTAATCAATCATATGTTTGTTTTAGAATATTTATCGATTATGTTTTGATATATTATTGTTCATTGCTTTTCTGTTATAGAAAAAAAGGGCCAACCTCAATGGTTGATTGGTTCTAGTTATCACAGTCAAGGCCCCAGCGACGCAAACAAATTTGATTCTTTTTTTCCAACCCAATTTCCCATTAAGTACTCGATTCTTTCTCAAACTCATCCCGAATCCGAAATTGCTCATCCCTATCTCAAATTATTTGCTGTGTCTAAAAGTGTAAAACATACTTATGGAGTATATTCCACATAAATTCTATAGAATTATTTTGTATTTTAAAATTTTACAGGTATTCAATTAGTAAGTTATTTAAAATCTTATTATATTTGATTATGATTTTAAAAAGTTCATTGTATTTAATTAAAATTTTAAAAATACCATTAAAAAATTATGATATGAAATGTCTACAAATTTTAAGAATTTCATTAAGTGATTGATTTTAATAAATTTTAAAGAGTAGAAAACATCTATTGAAATCTCTTATTTACACTAGAGATTTCTCAACTTAATAATAATAAAATTTCATATTAAGTGTTTGATTTCTCATGTACACTAACAAAATTATGCAAGTATTGTTGAGGTTGAAGACAGCAAGCTCACTGCTTGCTGTCATACCACCGAAAGTAGAAGAAGCCAGAAGCCAGCAGGATGAAGCTGGCAGCAGCTGTGCCAAACCGCGTGACACTGTTCACGCGGTTTGGGCACTATAAAATGAGCCCTTCACCCATTGTAAATGCATCCCAAAGTGTGTAAGCTCCAAGTAGAGCTTGAGAGAGTGAGGTTTTTTGTGAGTTTTCTTTGTGTAAATTTGTGTATTATTCTTGTAGTAATAATATTGATTTCGGTTTTTCCTCAAATCACTCTAAAGTGATCGGTGAATCACAACAAGTGGTATCAGAGCTTTGGTTCTCCATTGGGATCGAAAAACCGAAGAACGGAGCTTGGTTCGAAAATTCGAGTTCCGGCAAAGTTGTCAAAAATCCATTTTGAGGGTACCATCAGCTAGTTCACGTCGAGACGAGCACGGTGGTATTTTCCGGCGACCGAACCGACGTCCCAGCCTCCGTCACGCGCCGCACGCGCCTTCCAGTGAGATTGTCACGCGCTCCCACGCGCACCACGCGCTGCACGCGCGCCAAGGTTGAAGACGATCCGCGTGGCCGCCACGTCAGCCGCCACGTCAGCGCCCAGTCAGCCGCCACGTCAGCGCCCAGTCAGCGCCCAGTCAGCCGCCACGTCATCCGCACGTGTCGCCGCCACGTCAGCCATCCGGTCCCACCTTGCCACGTCAGCACTGCCACGTCAGCGCCACGTCAGCAGCCTGGTAAATTTCATTTAGCCCCCTGAAGTTTTGAAATTTACAGTTTTGCCCCAGAACTTTTAGGAATTTACAAATCAGCCCCTGTGTCGGATTTAGACCAACGAAGTGTCTATTCCACCATTTTCGACCGTTCCGGACGCAACGGTGACCTCGGATTTGTGAAATTCAGTCCCGATTTTAGGGTATTCCCATTTTAAAATTTAAAACTTAAAATGGATTGGAGGATTCTCATTCTGGTGCAATGATTAAACTGGCTGCCACTAATTACTCCCTCTGGAGACCTAGGATGATAGATTTTTTGCATTGTAAAGATCTGTTTGATGTCATCGAGTTGAAGGGAGTGAAACCAGAGTCTGTTAAGGAGTATGACTGGAATAAACTCAACAACAAAACTTTGGGTCAGATTAGGCAGTGGATCGGTCACAGTGTCTTCCACCACGTAGCACAGGATTCAGATGCTTACAGGATGTGGATAAAGCTGGAAGACATGTTCCAGGCCAAGACAGCTCGGAATAAAGCCCTGTTAATGAGGCGTTTGGTGAACCTGAAGCTACGGAGTGGAACTTCCGTTGCAGAACACACCAACGAGTTCCAGAGCCTGGTGAACCAGTTGTCTGCAGTAGACATGCAGCTGGGAGATGAAGTTCAAGCCCTCTTACTACTCAGTTCCCTTCCTGATAGCTGGGAGACATTGGTGGTTACTCTCAGCAATTCCGCTCCAGGAGGTAAAGTTACCATGCCTATGGTAAAAGATGCCCTGTCGAATGAGGAGTCCAGGAGAAAAGATGTTGGCTCAGAACAGACAGAAGCCTTCGTCACAGAGACTCGAGGAAGACATCAAGGAAGAGACGGAGAGAGAGGCAGAAGCACAACCAGGGGTAGATCCTCAGATGGAAGGAAGCCTACCTATAAGTGCTACCATTGTGGCATTGTAGGCCACCTAAAGAAGAATTGCCGAAAACTGCAACGAGAGCAGAGAGAAGGCAATCACCAGCCGAAGAATGACGAAGGAGAGACACTGGTCGTTGTCCAAGCAGATGTAGCAATATGCTCCATACAGGAAGAGACATGCCTTCACAACGCAACCCAAGATGTTGAGTGGGTGGTAGATACTGCAGCATCCTACCACGTCACTCCTCACAGAGATTTCTTCACAACATACAAAGCGGGAGACTTTGGAGCAGTGAAGATGGGAAATATCAGTTCCTCTGGGATAGTAGGAATGGGTGATATTCAGTTGCGGACAAATGTCGGGTGTACATTGATCTTGAAGGATGTCCTGCATGTTCCAGAACTTCGGCTGAATGTACTCTCGGGGATAGCTCTTGACAAACAGGGCTATGAAAATCACTTCAGAAATGGCACATGGAGAATGACGAAAGGTGTCATGGTTGTCGCCCGAGGACATGCTTGCGGCGCACTATACAAGACTCATGTGAAGATTTGTGCAGACAGCCTCAAGTAGCTGAAAAGAGGCTTCTCAAAATCTGTGGAACCAGAGACTCGGACACATGAGTGGGAGAGGGTTGTCTACCCTGAACAAAAAGAGCTTACCAAGGATGCTGCACGAGGTCCTTGCAACCACTACTCGATTGGTAAGCAACGCAGAGTCTCATTTGATTTCTCTTCAGAGAGAAGATCAGAGTTGCTCAGTCTGGTGCACTCTGATGTTTGTGGTCCCTTGGAGGTTGATTCATTGGGCGGTAACAAGTATTTTCTGACTTTCATCGATGATGCTTCACGGAAAATCTGGGTGTATTTCCTCAAGACGAAGGATCAGGTCCTAGATCAGTTCAAGCTGTTCCACGCCATGGTAGAGCATGAAACAGGGAAGAAGCTGAAGTGTCTTCGCACAGACGATGGAAACGAGTACAGTTCCAGGGAGTTCGAAGCCTACTGCATGAGACATAGCATTCGACATGAGAGAACTGTTCCACACACTCCACAACATAATGGTGTCGCTGCAAGCATGAACCGCACCATTATGGAGAAAGTCAGAGGAATGATCAGTATGGCTAAGCTGCCAAAGCCATTCTGGGGAGAAGCTGTTCGTGCTGCCTGTTACCTGATCAACAGATCACCAACTGAACCGTTGAACTTGGAGATTCCGGAGAAAGTGTGGTCTGGTAAGAATCCCTCCTACACTCACCCTAGAGTATTCGGTTGTTTAGCCGTTGTACATGTATCCAATGAGCTCAGGGAGAAGCTCGATGCAAGGACAACTCCATGTATATTCCTAGGCCATGGAGATGAAGAATTTGGATACAGACTATGGGATCCGAAGGAAAAGATGGTCATCAGAAGCCAGGAAGTAGAGTTTCTCGAAGACCAGACAATTGAAGACATTGAAATGCCCAGAATGTCTTCCAATACCAGTGCCAACAGAAATCCAGACCCAGCACCAGCACAATTGGCCACAGATAGGGTGCACGAGGAAATTCCAGAAGCAGAACCAGAGGAGGCAAATGAAGATGTTGAGCAGGGGGAGACACAGCCTGTTCCATCGGAGATTACAGAAGAAAGTGTTGAGCAGGGGGAGCCGCAACCCACTCCACTAGAAGCTACAAGATCATTCACAGAGATGGATGATGATAGACCTCCTGAAACCAGTGGACCTCAGACAAGAAGATCTGAGCGAGGCAGGATTCCATCAACCAGATATCCGGGATCCGAATATATTCTGCTTACTGATGTGGGGGAGCCAGAGAGTTTCCCAAGGCAAGAAGGCACTGAGGAGTGAAGAACATGGCAGTAAAACTGTGCAGAGACACGACAGAAGATTACTGTGCAGAGACGCAGTGGATTGTACTATGCAGAGACATAGCAGAGCATACTGTACAGAGATGCAGTGAAGTGTGTGTGCAGAGACACAGCCGACATGACGATGATCGGGACAAGCTAGAGTTGTGCAGAGACATAACCGGGATAGCTGTCAGATGACGATTGTTTCAGATACAGAGAACTACGATTGGCTTGATCCCAACTCAGGGTACGTAGGCAGTCATACAGATGCAGCCAGGGGAGGATCCTTTTTTGAAGGATCCGGATTTGGGTGATTGATGTTCGGCTCAGATTTCGGCTCAGTTTTTGGGAAATCTTCACCGAGGGGGAGATTTGTTGGGTTGAAGAACAAGCTCATGCTTGCTGTCATACCACCGAAAGTAGAAGAAGCCAGAACGCAGGATGAAGCTGGCAGCAGCTGTGCCAAACCGCGTGACACTGTTCACGCGGTTTGGGCACTATAAAATGAGCCCTTCACCCATTGTAAATGCATCCCAAAGTGTGTAAGCTCCAAGTAGAGAGCTTGAGAGAGTGAGGTTTTTTGTGAGTTTTCTTTGTGTAAAATTTGTGTATTATTCTTGTAGTAATAATATTGATTTCGGTTTTTCCTCAAATCTTCTCTAAAGTGATCGGTGAATCACAACAAGTATTACAAACAATTACAAACAATCTAAATATAATCAATAAGTGGCTTATATAAATAAAAATTTCATAGTGAAATACGTTATTTACTCAAGAGATTTGATAAATCCATTTCTTCTCTTATTAACCAAGTTATATTTCCCTCGATTTTGTTCCTTTCCCTTTATTTCAATATTTTTCATTTTATGATATCGGCAAATAACCCAATATTTGCCGCCACTTGTAACTAGTGCAATGAAAAATGAACCTAGCACAATACATAATGACCCAAGTAGCACTACAAGAAATTCTAAAGAAAATATAATCCTAAAAAAAGGATATTGGAATAATTCAAAAAGACAGAAGAATTTAGATGGATGGTCTAAACAATTCATACCTCATCAAAAGGATGAACAAGTAATAGCACCATATGGTACATATTTAAATATCGATTGTGTTATAGATATTAGAGAAACCCTAGGAAATTGGGGACAAACTGTTGGTTTTCAGAGTTCATGCGCAGCGGAAATCGAGATTTTTGTAACAGGAAAGAAAAAAATATTTTTTCATACATGAACAACCAAAACCGGATCCGTATTTTCTAGTATATTAATAATAAAATTATTTAGAACTCGGGTTAGAAATATACATGTAGATCTGGATCTGATTGTAAATCGATTCTTTGAACCACGATCTTCCTCGTCTTATCTCCTCACCTCAAACATCACGTGTGGGCGTGAAAATAAATGTGAAGAACACTCTAATTTTAGTGAAGGATTCGTGTACTCAACACATGAGACGAATCATGTAGGGTTATTTTCTTTTTAGTTTTCTTAAAACCAAACCAAGAAAAATCAAAAGAAAACTATTTCCTTTTTACCTTTTTTTTTCACACAGCACACTCACGTTATTGATATTGTGTTGCTCTCAAATGTTTGATTTTTTCAATTATCAAAAATAATGTCAAGCATATCTTTTAAGGATATTGATTTTAATTTTCAAAAAATCAAAATAAAATCCTTTGATATTTATCTCATAATTTATCAAAGATAATACATTAAAATAATTTTCAAAATTTCAACTTTTGAAATATTATCTCATTGAATTAAAATTTAATTAATCAAATTAATTAAATATTAATTTTCATAAATTAATAAATAGATACATTATCTATTAATAAATGTATTAGGACAACATTTGTCATAATTTCCAAACAAGAGCTTTATGGAATAATTAGAGTGTAAAATAATTCATAATTATTTTAAATAATTCCCAATTACTTTTCTTCGTAATTATAATCGTTCGAACAGTGATAGAAGACGACAAGGGGACTGATGGACCTATAATTCTAAGCTCCAATAATTCCGTCAATTAATTATAAACTCTTTTATTAATCAAACGAAATTATTAATTCTGGAGTAACTCCACTAAATACCCAGAATTGCACTCTCAGAATTATAGAATTAATTACTCAAAGTATTCGTCCATTGATATAGTCATTACCTATGCAATGATCCTCCATAACAGATTCGTAAATGAGCTAGGTATAAATTATCCGTTAACCTCTCCAATTACTTCTTTATCCTTGACTTCCATTAGTTCTCAAGTGAACAATTAATTCATAACTTTTATGAATTTGCGCGCTAATCGTTCAGGTCCTGAACTAACAAACAAGAGAATCTTATGAACAGATTTCATTATATCAGGTTAGCATTCCCAGCTATTCATTCAACTCATTCCCAAAATACAAGGTTTACGAAATGTAATAAATACAAAACCATACCGAGTAAATTAAAGAATAAATTAATATGATATAAGAGTCTGCTAAATATAATGATTTAAGATCATCACATATATAACCATCATTATGATAAAATTGATGTTCCATATTTAACGGAATTATTAGAACTTTTCAATTTTATCGGGTCCTGTCCAATATAATCTTATTATATAAAATACATTCATTTTTATGTCTTACATACATAATAGTCTGGATAGAACTATACCATTCATAATGAAATGAACTGTATTTATGACTTTGGATTTGAAGATTCCCAACTTCAAATCATAGTCATGGACAAATTTTGATTATTACTCTTTAAATTTCATCCATGCATATATGCATGTAACATTTTACATACACATATATGTTTAATTAAAGCTACATAAATAATCACGGAATTTTCATGAATTTTATAAAGCAAATCAAAATGCATACATGGAATAAAATAGAATCATAAATTTATTAATCAATCATGTTTCGAACATATTTGCTTGTCGGGCATACAAATCCCAACACAAACAATGCAATATTTTTTTACCTTCTTTACGGATGAAGATGTAATTAGTGAATCCAAAATAGATATGATGCAATATTCATTAAAAGGCATTTTACAAGATTGGTGGAGAGGAGTTACTCAATCCACAAAGAATATAATTTTCGAAAATCTAAAAACAGAATTTCATTTGTCAATAAAGATGGTGTAGAAAAATTCATGCAATATATAGCCAAAGAATTTCTTGGAGAAGATTGGATAAATCAAACCCAAGCAAATATAAAGAGAAGTATGCAAAAGGCGTTAACAAATTTGCAAAAATATCAATATGTAGAATGTGCTACATAAATGAATACACTTGTGAATTTCAAAAATATTATTATGAATATTACAATAGTGGAGAAAATCTTAAGGATTTAAAACGACTATATTTTATGAAGTTACCCACACCTTGGGATTTATATTTCATAAATGAATATGAAAAGTATAAAGAAAACACCGAAGGTATACATGACACCCTTGGTGGAAGAATATTATTTTTAAAACAAAGATTAGAAGAACTTTGTTTTCAAAGAAGATTGTTAAATAAAAGTAAAAAAGCAAACATAGCAATATGTTGTGATAAAACCAATATGCCTACACAATGGGGATGTCAAATGACATATGAAAGAAAGCGTAAAAGAAAAAATAAAAGTAAAAGGAAAATAAGAAAATACAAAAACTTTTAAAAAAAAAACAAGATGAAACCCAAAAGAAAATATTTTAAAAGAAAACAAAAAATTACCAAAAGGATGACAAAAGGGATAATAAAAGGGAAAAAATTCCCAAATCGAAATTGAAATCCCAATGTGAATGTTGGAATTGTGGAGAAATTGGACATTTGTCATATGAATGTGACAAGAAGAAAGTCAGAATCTTGGAACAAGATTTTGAAAATATAGAATCTGAGCTAAGTGAAATAGATCTTAGTAATGAAACTGATTCTGAAATATCAGAAATATTTGAAATAAAATCTTTAAACACTACGTCTTCTGAAGAAGAGTAAATGGTAGAAAAGGAAGAAATCATAGACCTTGATGAAAACATAGATTTTCATCAACAAGAAGAAAATTCAGAAGAATATGTAATGAACGCTACTTCTGATAATAAAAGGTTAGCAAAAATAGAAAAATTAGAGTTAAATTTGAAACATCATTCAACCCTAATGTCAAGATTAAAGAGAATGTATTTAAGACAAAAAATTGTCATACATGAATATCAAGAACTCGAAATGAGTATAGATATAACCCAAATAAAAGGGAATATAAAATTAAACCTATTAACACAAAATAGTGTTAATGATATATTAAGAAAAGTTCCTCAAAAGAAACGAGAAAAAATACAATATGTATATCTTGCAGGAATACAAATATTGTTCAAATCCTTGTTCAGAGAAGGAGTTGACAGTCCTATTGTTATTAGTCTCTTTGATGAAAGATTTACAAATATTAGAGATGTCCATTTGGGAACAATTGAAGGTAATCTTGCCTATAAAAAATTATTATTTACTTGTTATCCTAGGTATTGCATAAGTCTTAAAGACAAAAATTTCAATGATGCTCTAAGCCTACATTTTGAACTATTAAAAGAAAAACTACTTAAGCCAGGAAATAAAGTAATGAGTGTATACTACTCTGCTCTATTTTCTCTAAGTAATACAAACTATGGAGAAGTTTTCTCTAATAAACCATTTATAGAAATAAAAGAGGAATGTCAAGACATAAGCAAAGTTAGAGAACCTTTGCTTCAAGAAATAAAAATTCCCGAAAATTATAGAATCGGATTCAACAATGTTAGAGCTCTCGAAATGGGAAGCTCTTCTAATCAAGAAGAAATTCCAATGGAATATAAAAACAATAAAATAATTGTGTCAAAAGGAAGGCCAAGCCTAGATATGCCTAGAAAGAAAGAAGTAACTATTTTCAAAGAAGTCGAAGTTATATAGATGTAAAAAGAAATGCTTCAACTCTAAAAATTAACGGCGAATATTATAATGGAATAGAATATATAAAAGGACCATATATTCTAATTGATACAGGCGCAAGTAATTGCCATTTTGCGTAAGATAAAAATATAAATTTACAAAGTGAAAATGTAGAACCATACGAATATCGAAATTTCGATGGAACTATTTCATTTTGTAATGAAAGTGCAGATGTACATATAAAATTAGCAGGACAAGAATTAATTGTGCCTTGCTACGTCGATACTGAGATGTCTGGTGGAAGTTACCATGTGTTATTAGGAAACTCCTTTCTAGATTCTTTAGAGGAATATAAAATAACTAAAGAAGGGTTTGAGTTTACTCAAAATGGTGAAAAGATATTCTGTCAAAAAATCATAGAATAATGCCAAATAGCATTAATTTCCCTTTGTCAGTATATATTCAAGTTGGATTTATAGATCCAAGTGTAACAACATGTGCCTTAATAGATACGGGCTCTGAAATAACATTATTAAAACAATGTTTTTGGTCAAATTGGAAAACCTTGAATAAAGATATCACTATTAGAGGAATTACTGGTAACACCAGTATAATTCACTTCGAAAGAGATTTACCAATTCTATTGTGAAGTAAAATTGTAAAAATTAAGCATGTCTTTGCTTATAATCAACTTGAAGTAGATTTGATTATTGGTAATGACTTCATACAACAATCTGCCCAGTATGGACAAACGTTATATATGATTAATTTAAAGACACCTTGTGGTCATTTAATTAAACTCCCCAGAGAGTTTAAACCATTCAGAGTTCAACAGCACCAACGTGGTGATGAAATAATTTGGAAGAGAGTAGATATTAAAACATTAATTCATATTAAATGTATAAATGAAGGCCATTTGAATTTTGAAAGTATAAAGAGATATAATTGCAAAAAACTATGGAGAAAATCCTATAGAAAAATAGAGCATGCAAAAGGAATTTGCAGAAATAAGATTAATAGACCCGACTAAAATCATTAGAGTCAAGCCAATGGTATATAATCAAGAAGATAAAATTGAATTTTACAAACAAATAAAAGAACTTCTAGATTTAAAACTAATTAAAAATAGTAATAGTCCTCATAGTAGCCCTGCATTCATGGTTAGAAACCATGCAGAAATTAAAAGAGGAAAACCCATAATGGTAATTAACTATAAAGAGCTTAATAAAGCTACTATATTTGATGGGTATTTTATACCTAATAAACAAGTATTGATAAACCTTGCAAAAAGGAAAGATTATTATTCGAAATTCGATTGTAAAAGTGGATTTTGGCAGATTAAGTTAACCCCAGAATCTGTCCCTCTTACTGCTTTTAGTGCACCTCAAGGTCACTATGAGTGGTTAGTCATACCATTTGGGTTAAAAAACGCACCTCAAATATACCAACGAAAAATGGATAAAATTTTTGGTCAAAAGACTATTTATTAGTATATGTTGATGACATATTGATCTGTTCAAAAAACTATGAAGAACATAAAAACACATCTATCTGAATTTGCAGAACTCTGCAATAAAAATGGAATAATATTAACTCAGAAAAAGGCTGAGATTAAAAAGAAAGAGATCGAATTTCTTGGTCTAACTATAAGTTCGAATGGGATAGAATTGCTACCCCATATATCTGAAAAAATCAGGGATTTTCCTGATATCCTTCAAAATAAACAAATGATTCAAAAGTTTTTAGGATGTCTAAATTATTCTAAATCATTTATACCAAATTTAGCTAAAAAAAGAGCCATCCTCCAAAAATTGTTAAAAAAGAACAACACAAATTGATGGGCTAATGAACATACAGAAGGTGTAAAACAGTTAAAAATTGAATGCTCAAGTTTACCAAAATTAAGGTTACCAGATGAGACAGATAACCTAATTGTACAAACTGATGCTTCTGATAATTATTAGGCAGCATTGTTAAAAACCGATATATGAGAAATTTGCA
This sequence comes from Zanthoxylum bungeanum, assembly GCA_019454045.1. Lineage (NCBI taxonomy): Eukaryota > Viridiplantae > Streptophyta > Magnoliopsida > Sapindales > Rutaceae > Zanthoxylum > Zanthoxylum bungeanum. The sequence goes on along the minus strand of SKCR01017396.1, from coordinate 22,356 downwards.
GATATACTAGTGGAACTTTCAATATAGCTGAAATAAATTACTCAACAAATGAAAAGGAATTACTGGCAATAGTACGAGGAATTCGAAAATTTACTTTGTTTTTACTACCAAAGGAATTTGTAGTAGAAACAGATAATACTCAGGTCAAAGGATTTATATTTAATAAATTGCCACGAGAACCTCAATTTCGAAGATTACAAAGATGGCAAGTAATTCTTAGTTTTTATAATTTCAAGGTTAATTATATAAAAGGATCTGATAATTATCTTGCTGATCATTTAAGCAGGCATCCAGAACATGGATAAAGATCTTATCGTTCAAATGAATGCAATTTTAGACAAGATGGCTGAGGTCCATAAAAAGCAAGAAAACCTCCGCAAAGAATTTACAGAGTTTAAAGAAATTGTGAAAAAGGCCGTTATTGGTTTTGAATCAAGAATTCAAGCCACCAACGATGAATGTGAATCATTGTTTGATGATGTAGATGGCTTTGCCACAAGCTTTAATGCTTTTGTACAAGAATTTTGGACCCCTACTAACTCTCCAATAGTAGATGGGTATTCACAGAATCCGTATGAGGATATGGAAGAAAATTTGTCTCAGACAAATATACAAGTAGAACAGCGTCAAGCTGTATCCAGTCAAGACAACTTGCAGCCACAAGCAAGTATTCAGATCACACCACCTTCAGGTATGAAAGAAATCGTTTTGAAATCTGACTATAGTTTAAAAAATCCAGAGGTGAATCCAGTAACCCTGGCACGTCTAGTCAGATTGAAAAATTGAAAAATTTTCAAAAAAGAAAATCAGTTTCATTTTCAATGGATACACCTCTTTCCTCATGGGAAAATGAATATTTTGATTATGAACCACGGTCATTAAGTATAATAAACCTACTTAATTTATAAATAATAAATAAAATTAATAATAATTAATAATAAAAAATATTTAACATTTTAATAAAATAATAATTTTATAAAAGAATAATTTAATATTTAGTAATTTATTACATTAATAATTAATTAATAAAGTTATACTTACTTAATACTTAATTTATAAATAATATAAATTAATAATAAAAATATCTAATATTTTAATAAAATAATATTTAGTAATTTAATACATTAATAATTAATTAGTAAAGTAATAATTAATTAATACTTAAATAATCAACAATAAATAAAATTAATCAATAATTAATAATAAAATAATATTTAATATTTTTATAAAAGAATAATTTAATATTCAGTAATTTAATACATCAACAATTATTAATAATTAATAAAATAATAAATAAATATATAATTATAACTAAGAGTATTTTTGTAACTTTTTAACAATTCATTTTGATTACTAGACAAAGTAAACACATCAATGATAATAATACTTCATTCCAATATTTTTCATTTTCATGATATCGGCAAATAAAACCCAATATTTGCCGCCACTTGTAATTAAATAAAATTATGGCATTCAAATTCGAAATATGCACGATATTTTTTTTATTATGCACATCACTTGTTTTTAGGATTTCTTTCCACGTAATATTTTTTATTAAATTTATTTTCACTTTTCAAATCAAGACTTATGATTTCAACTTTCATTATTATAGCAGTAAAAGATAATTTAGAATTGAAATAATTTGTATTCATTTGTTTGTCATTTAATCAATTTTTAATTTTAAACTTTTATTATTAAAACAATCCATTAACTTGTTAAAATCCAATGAAATACTAATAAAATAATTTCTTAAAAATCTATAAGTGTGTGGATGTAAGTAAATAATCCATGAATTCAACTAAATCATAGATTATAAAAAAAAATATTAACACATCAATTAAAATCTTAATTCAAAATATCCTCATGTCTCTTCTTTCTTTCATAGAGAACAAGTGTCAAATATTCTTAGTAGGAAGTTGATGTTGTTATTATATGATGAATATTAAAAAGTACACATTTATTAAAAGAAACATTAATTATTTTATATTTATAGTTTCATTATTCTCCTTAATTTAGCATATTTGTGAAATAATAATTAAATTTATGTTTTATACATTTTTATTGTGATTTTTAATTCTTATGTATGTGAAATAATACATTGGATGTATAAATAGAAAAATGGATGTGACATTTGGGGGAGGCCGAAAACTTAAAATGGCGTTTAGGGTATATAATTTCAGAAATTCCAACTTTACGCAAGTTTTGTATTTTAGTCATAACTTCTTACTCTGATATCGGATTGAGGCGATTCCAATTCCAGATGGAAGAATACTCAAATATCTACAACTTTTCTTTGTACAATATTTTATAGCACTAAGGTTTTCAATATCGAAATTGGTGAAGAAGTCAATGTGTGTTGCATGTAATTTAATTATTTAAAAATAAAGTAAAAAAAAAAGGTAAAAAAAAAATTGAAAGTTGAAATGTTACGATACACTTTTAGGTAGATTGTGACAAATATTTGTAAAATTATAAAAAAAATAAAAAAAAATAAAAAGGAAAAAAATTAAAAATTAAAAATTAATTAGTAAAAAATTGTTATTTGTATTTAATTTATAAATTTATAATTGATAATTGAGAGATGAACACTTCTACTATAAATAGAGGTGTTCACATCTCATTTTCTTCACACTTTCTTCTTAATTTCTCTTATAGAATTTGAGAGAGAGTGTCTTGTATGTTTTAATTTTTTTTAAGCTGTCTTTTAATTTTTTTTTCCTTTCGGTAATAAAATTATGAGTGTTTTTATTCAAATCATGAGTAGTTAATTTCATTATGTTGTGCTAAAGGGTGAAACTTTTAATATAAGAATATAGATTAATCTCAAATATATTACAATAAATGAATTGTAATCTAAAGAATAATATTTAATTTAATTCTGGATTAATTATAGACAAACTTTGTTACCGTCTAGATGACTGATTTTATTTATTTTGCATAACCGAGTACCTAATTGGACTTGTTATAGACAAATGTGTTAGGGTTGGTGCTCTGAACGCCAATTTCTTATTTATTTCCCTGTAAATACTCTTGTATATATTTTATTAATGAATAAAAAAACAGTTTTTATAATATAAATTCTTTTATTATATGGTAAAGACGTAAATGACCATAGAGTGATTGGTTATGATACAGTTGCAAAAGCGTCACAACTGACATTGAGCAGTATCATAACAATATCATTATTTAACTGTTCCTGGTCAAGGTTTACAATTACTTGGTCAGTAAGTAAACCCGATGAGACTGGTACGTGTCGTATATTGGAATGTTGGATTCTAATGGTTTCTCAATGAACCATGAGTCTCGGGAGACTCGTATAGACACGTAGGTGTTTTATATCAGATAAACACTGAACGAATCACTAAAGATTCTTAATATACGGTACACCAACGTCAATAAGAATCTTCTCGGGTTTAGTGAGCATAGTGATCATTCAACTTGAGATATCATTGTGGATGTATAAGGTATCATCCACACTTTGATGGCAGTCACATCACCGATCTATTTAGATCGGACCTCCGTCTGTTCGTTGGGTGTGGACTAATCCTCAGGATATCCTGTGTGTATCAAGATAAGATCCGTCAGTTCTGTGTACAGATCATAGATATTCATTATGGAATTAGCAATCTGTTAAATCCATGAGCCCGTGGTACACTGTAGAAATCAGTTCTAAGTGTTATTTAAGAGATTTCTAATAGAATCGTCGATGAGATTATACCTAAGATATTTGACGTTTATATCTATATATATGGGATAATCCGGATATCTGTAACGGAAGGATGATACGTATGCAGTGACATCGACCTGTATGGTTCAAAGTTTTTTATCCGTGTTCATCATAATTTACAGGTGGGTAGATTATGGACACGAAATTGGATTTCATGACGGATATTGTACGGGCCAAATTTGGGCCATGAGTCTTTTTGACTTTTCGCTTCAGGCCCTATATCATTAATAACCTAAATCCTTCAAATAGTACCCATAACATACTTGGGCCAAAGACCCAATTACCTTCTCAGGCCCACGCACAAAGAGAGACCTAACAAACAACCCATTGACTTACCACCTACCCAACCGAAAAATACATTTATTCATGATTCACGTGTTTAGCCGTTTTGGGCACCAAAGGGTTAAAAATTTACTGTATTAATCAAACCAATATTTCGATAGCCTATAAAAGGAGCCACAATTCAGAATGATGGGGAGAGGCCTTGGCTCTCATACTTGAGCTCTCTAAGTTTATTACTCTCTAAACATCGGTCACCGCCCTCACGGCAGTCAACAGAAGTCAAGGTAACATCAAGTCTTGCTCTTCCATTATTTACAGCTCATCTTCACTACTGACTTGAGCGTCGGAGTGCCTACGGCACCTACTACACCGGTGGGCAGTACTCCCAACTTATTATACCTTTGTTTTGCAGGATCACTAGTGCCCTCATATTACAAATTCTCGATTGTGGACCTCGGATGAAAACCAACATCCACAATTTGGCGCCTACCTTGGGGCCTTAGCGATTCATAGCAGGCAAAGACCTCTTGATCTACGGTCACTAAAAGCACAATTACTTATGGCTTCTAGTAGTGAACAAACACCAGACTCTGTGGCAGCACAATTAGCCATGCTCTATGAACGATTACGATCTTTAGAATAAGAGAACCTGACCATGTGAAACTCCAACACAAACCTTCAGAAATAGTTGGAGCAAATTTCTTCAGCCTCTCAAAATCGTGACACTCCAGATCATCCCAGTAATCCTACAATCCCAACCAATTTCTTGGGGGTATTCAACAATGTGGCAAGCGATAATCCGGCATCAGACAACCGTCCACCAAGTCAAGAAAGAAATCAACATATCTTCCCAACCGACCAAACACGACAAGTTACTTCCACCATGCACAAGGAAATACAGGAGTTCAAAGATGCAATTCTCTCCAGCCTACCTGGTGTTAGACAACCAGTGAGAAAAAATGGAGCCGGCACTATCTCAGATACTCCCTTTCTGGGATCCATTACTTCCATTGAACTCCCACGAAAGTTCCGTCCACCAGATATGAAGATGTATGATGGATCCACGGACCCAGGCGATCATGTGGTCCATTACAAATACAAGATGATGTCGACTGATCTAACTCCTCATCAATGGGAAGCTGGAATATGCAGAGGATTTGGAGAAACATTGGCTGGTCATGCCCTCACATGGTTCATCAATATCCCATACAAATCCATCGAGTCTTACCAACAGCTAGTAGATAAATTTGTGGAGTATTTTACAAGTTCTTGTATGCTTGAGAAGACCACCAATGACCTCAATGCCATCCAGCAACAGAGAGGGGAGTCTTTGCAAAGCTACGTGGCTGAGAACATAACAATCCCAGATCTCTATCAGCCTACGACAGTGGAAACATTCAGAAATGGATTACTTTCAGAAAGTGACTCTACAAAAAGCTCACTAAATTTCGATGTTATACAATGGATCAAGTTATGGCTCGGGCCCACATTGAGATCAGGTAGAAGGAGGATAAGAGGAATAACAAGAGAGGAAGTTCCATCAGCCATCACGATGCGAGAAGCTCGAATCCTCCCAAACGACATAATAAATTATATGCTAGTAATACATCTCAATAAGATATCACCAGATGTAATTGGACAAAAAAAGGGCCATGAGCCACCCATTGTCACCTTGGGGACATCATAGCTTCCCAAATAAGTACTCATTGGTTATTTTAGAAAAAAATTATCATTCACAAAACTCCAACTTAGGGAGAAACCCATTTTGCTCTAAACGACCTATATTGACCAACATCTGGCCCAATCGACATGAGAATACCCTCATAATCCTCCATCATATTTAATAGCCCAAGAAGTATTCTTTAAGAATGCCATTAACTTCATGCTACATGGATGAATTATTATCTACTCCAAACTACATGGAAAGATTATCATCTATTCCATACTACATTGAAGAATTTTCATCTCCTCCATACGACATGAATGAATTGTCATCTCTTCCAAACTATATGAAAAGATAGTCATATTCTCCATATGACCATGTGGATTGCCAACAACTCCAGACTACATGAAAGGATTATTATCTTCTCCATATTACATGAAATGATAGTCATATTCTCCACACTACATGGATGGATTGCCATCAACTCAAGGCTCCATTCGACCGTAGCCTCCGTGGACCTTCATCAAGTCCAATCGACCAAAATCTCATGAAGACCATTTAATTCCCAACGAGTAAACATAGTGGTAGATTATGGACAATCTGAAAGGAAAGAGCTACGATAACTTGGGAGAGAATAGTCTTCCTCAAACATCAGTAAGACCATTTGCCTCCGTCGACACTACATGTATGAAGACTCGGCATGAAGAGGATGTCTCAATCGATACTACATGTGTGGAGACTCAGCATGAAGACTTGGCATAGACATCCCAGTTGACACTACGTGTATGAAGGCTTGGCATGAGGATGATGTCTCAATCGACACTACATATGTGGAGACTCAACATGAAGACTTGGCATAGACGTCCCAGTTGACACTACGTGTATGAAGGTTTGGCATGAGAATGATGTCCCAAACGACAATACACGAATGAGACTCATCATGAGGCAAATTTCCCAGTTGACACTACGTGTATAAATGCTTAGCATGAGAAGGATGTCCCAGATGACAATACACGAATGAAGACTCAGCATGAGGTAAATTTCCCAGTCGACTGACCGGCGTAAACACACACGTATAACGCAAGCGCACGTATCGTTCAAGTAGTATAAAAATATCGATCCCACGAGGACTTAATATCAAAACTATTAATTTTATGAGGTCAAATGATTACTAGTATCTAACAGATTGTTTGATTGATTGATTTGAATTGTGATGATTCTAAATTTAAAAGCAAGTAATAAAATTGTCAAAAATAGGTTTTAAGAAAATTCAATATTAAAAACTATCTAGGGTTGTGATTTCTTCCAATATCATTTTAAAGATGAAGTGGTTATCTTAAAGTTGAGTAATATATTGATTTATTAACCTGGAACACTAAATTATGTGTAAGCCTCTGTCGATGGTCAGACACAAATACCCAGTTTAACCCAATTGAACCATATGTCTATGTCAACCAAATTATCTGGATTCATTAAACTAAGTTCCAATTATGGCTACCCCCCGCCCGACAGGTATATTTCAATCATGTAGGTAAATCTATTAAAGGGTTATATATGCTCAAGGAAGATCGTGAGCTATTGAGTCTAAGGCTGAAACCTAAAATCCATATGTCTAGTTCATTTTAGATTTACCAGATCAATTTTATTAATGGCCAGTTAATGAAAAAGCATTAAGATTAAGACTCAATAAATAAATCTTTATTTTGCCCAAGCTATAATCTAACCATATAAAACGGTGATATTGGATTTCATCACAACCCCAGATAACTAATTTAGTTACAACACATAACTAGGGCTAGTAAAAACTTGAAAATAAAAGACATAAAGTAAAAATGTGGTAAAGTAAATACTGAAAAGTAAATTACAATAAAATAAAATGCTAAGGTAAAAGGAATTACTTTTACTACTACTAATTTAGATATCTCCCATAAAATAATATATAAACTTGTGATTCTTTTTCCAACCAGTCATAAAGGCGGTAACCTGATTAAGTCAAATTAAGTCCAACCAGCCACAAAGGCGGAACCAAAATTAAATTACCAACTGACCAATCTGGCGGTATCCTTTTTAAGTCAATATTTTAAATAGTGAATATATTATTTTAAGGGAGATTAATCTAAATAGTAACAGTAAAAGAATTACCTTTCACCCTAGCTGGGGGAGTTACCTCCTCATGGTAAATAATAAAAACTGTAAAAAGTAAAAAGTAAAAATTAAATTACTATATTAACAAAACGTAATTAAAATTAATTACAAAACTAAAAACTAAAAAAAAAACTAAAAATTAAAAGAAAGTAGAGAGAGAAACTCTCTCTTTAGAAAAATTATAAGAGAGAGAGTGGTGCACTGAAATCTGGAATTTGAGCTCTATTTATAGGGGTCGATAAGGGTCCAGCGTCGCGACGCCCAGCTAGCGTCGTCGCCGTGGCAGCTTCTGGTTCGTCGGTTGCAGATTCCGGATAAGGTGACACGTGGCGGAGTGGTTGGAACTCAATTATCGTGACACGTTCCGGCTTCTGATTGGTTGATGAGATTCTTATCCGCCACGTGTCAGATAAGGATATGATATCCAATAATTGATGCTGACGTGGCAATGACGTGGCAGTGATGTGGCGACACGTGGGAAAGAGATTGTCGGCACGTAGATCGAATTGCGACACGTGTTCACTTCCTGATTGGCTGATGATGATGTGGCACGACACGTGGCAATTTTGACTTGTTGACTTGCTTGACGTGGCTGATGACATGGAGACACGTAGGATGACCGTGGCACACGTGGCGATGATGACTGTCGGCACCGTAGGATGCTGACACGTGGCACAACGCATGTTAGCAGATCGGCTGTGATGGTGACACGTGGCACGGCACATTTTAGCAAAGTCAAACTTTTCTCAGATTCTGATTTGTGGGAACCGGCGCACGTTAGCACTGTTCGGCGCATTTTAGACGTCGCGACGCGGAAGGCTTGGCGGCGCGACGCCCTAAAGACCAAAAATATCCTGTTGACCGATTTTTGTCCGTTTTTTGCCCCAAATTGCCTCCAATCCTTTTCCAAAATTTATTATCTGTTAAAATAACAAAAAACATATCAAAACGTACAAAAACTCAAGAAACTATACAAAATATTAGGTTAAATGAGTGAGCAATAAGTGATATAAATACCACTCATCCACCCTCAAACCTAACATTTTGCTAGTCCTCGAGCAAAACATAAAATAAAATAACATGAAAATAAAATTAACTAAGCCACTTTCGTAGGGATCACGATTGATTTAGCGTATGCAACAAGCCTTTTAAACCCCTAGGTGTTGATGAGCGGAAAATATATCAATATTTACCGCCCCTTTAACTTAATATTTTGTTTAGTTTCTCGGGTTTGATGAACGTTTTGATGTGTTTTAGTTTATTTTGCAGATAAAATAATATCGGGTCTCAATGAAATCATTTAGGATGAAATATGGGTCAAATAAGGGCAATTATTGGACTTGATATTTTAATTTTGGAGATTGAAAACTTGAAAGGGCGTTTTGAAGACGAAGTGCAGTTTGGAAATTCCAATTTTGCGCATCTGTCGTATTTTTGGCATAACTTTTTACTCAGATATCGGATTGAGCTGATTCAAGTTCCAGATTAAAGAAGACTCAAAGATCTACAACTTTGAAAGACAAAATAATTTCGAATTCTGAAGATTTCATGCCCGAAATGGATGAACCATCCAGAAGTGTGTAGTGTGTAATTATTAAAGTCACTTTCAATCATTTTCAAAGCAAAAAATAAATTAATAAATAAATATAATAAAAAGTATCAATCATCACCAAACATGATAAGAAATAGTGGAGCAATTAAAATGGATTTGGTGGAGCAATTAGTGGAGCAATTAGTGGAGCAATTAATAATTGATTTGGTGGATGATTTGATGGAGGCAAAATTTTGCCTATAAATACCAAGCCATTTCATTTGTAAAATTCATACTTTCTTCTAAGGAATTCCTTAAGAATACTAAGAAGATTGTATCTTGTTTGTTTATTTACAGCTTTCAGTAATTAAATTCCGCTTTCGCACTTTCTTTTCTTTACTTTTCAGTTTTTACTTTCCGTAATTTACTTTTACGCACAGTACTTTTCTTTCTTTAATTTTCAGTTTTTACTTTTCAGTAATTTACTTTCAGCAATTTACTTTTCAGCAATTTACTTTTCAGCAATTTACTTTTAGCAATTTACTTTCAGTAATTTACTTTCAGCATTTACTTTTCAGTATTTTACTTTATGTCTTTTATTTTATTTAAGTTTTTTTTACTACCCGTAAATATGTGTCGTAACTAAGCCATTTATCTGGGGTTGTGATGAAATCCAATATCACCGGTTTATAAGGGGTTAGATTATAGCTTGGGTAATATAAAATTTATTTATTGAGTCTTAATCTTAATGCTTTTTCATTAACTGGCCATTAATAAAATTGAAATGGGAAACTAAAATGAACTAGACATAGGGAATTTTAAGTTTAAGACCTTAGACTCAATAGTCCACGATCTTCCTTGAGGATAGATAACCCTTTAATAGATTTCCTTACAGGATAGGAATATACCTGTCGGGCGGGGGTAGCCATAATTGGAACTTAAACTTAATGAATCCAGATAATTTGGTTGACATAGACATATGGTTCAATTGGGTTAAACTGGGTATTTGTGTCTGACCATCGACAGAGGCTTACACATAATTTAGTGTTTCAGGTTAATAAATCAATATATTACCCAACTTTAAGATAACCACTTCATCTTTAAAATGATATTGGAAGAAATCACAACCCTAGATAGTTTTTAATATTGAATTTTCTTAAAATCTACTTTCAAATAATTTATTTACTTGTTTTTAAATTTAGAATCGTCACCATTTCAAATCAATCAAACAACCTGTTAGATACTAGTAATCATTTGACCTCATAAAATTAATAGATTAGATATTAAGTCCTCGTGGGATCGATATTTTTATACTACTTGAACGATACGTACGCTTGCGTTATACGTGTGTGTTTACGCCGGTCAAGTTTTTGGCGCCGTTGCCGGGGACTTATTTATCTTTTACTATTAGTTTAGGGGTTAGATACCTTTACTTGTATCTAATTTCTTTTTACTTATTGTTTTTTTTTTTTTTGTGTTTCAGGTTCTCAGAAACTTCATGAGACGAACCAGAAGCTTTGAACTCGACCGCTTGACCCAGAAATTGAAAGAACCATCAGACAGTTGAGAAGGGAAAGGCGAGAAGGCCAAGAAGCTTTAGTCAACATGGAACCTGAACCTTTGATCGTTGCACCACCAATTCCCATTCGAGACAGAACCATTCCGGTGGTTGACAGACTCATTTCCTGTATTGTAATTCCTCCCTTACCAGCAAATGTGTGTGACATCAAAACATGCATTCAGATGATTCAGCACTCAGTTCAATTCGGGGGGAATGCAACTGAAGATCCTAATGCCCACATCAGCAACTTCCTTGAAGTTTGCGGCACTTTTAATTATAACCGAGAAGCGGAAGAAGCAATGAGACTGCGAGTTTTTCCATACTCCTTGAAGGACAGAGCTAAAGTTTGGCTACATTCACTACCACCAGGTTCTATCACAACTTGGAACACTTTAGCCACCAAATTTCTTGCAAAGTACTTTCCACCAGCCAGAACCGGAAAGTTGAGGAATGACATCACATCCTTTGTACAACAAGACTCAGAAACTCTTTACGAAGCTTGGGAAAGGTACAAAGATTTACTCCGGAAATGTCCACACCATGAGAGATTCCAAAAAACATTCTATAATGGACTTTCTGGAATAATGAGAACCACATTGATGCTGCTGCTGGAGGAGCTTTAATGGCAAAAGGAGAAGATCAAGCCTGGGAACTAATCGAAGAAATGGCCAACAACAATTCCTTATGGCAACTGAAAGGAGCATGATCCAAAGAATTGCAGGAATTTATGAAAGTGGAGCCAATACAGCAGTCAACACCAAGCTAGATCAGATATGCAAATTCATGGAGACTCTTACCACTGGATCCACAAGTTCACCATATGGAGGAATACCAGAGTCAAACCAACTTGAAGAAACGGTAAATTTGTCAACAATTTCAACAGACAGGGGAACAATCCTTATTCCAACACCTACAACCCAGGGTGGAGGAATCATCCTAATTTTTCATGGAGCAACAATTCAGGCCAAAACGGAACTATCCACCACCTGGATTCCAGCAACAGAACAAAGGCCAGGAGCAGGCAAATGAACCAGGAATAGCAGAAGTCCTGGCTCAGTTAAAAAAGTACGATGCCATCTTTCAGAGCCAATCAGCTTCCATCAAAGCACTGGAGAATCAAATCGGACAACTGGCCAATGCTCAGAGTTACAGACCACCAGGAAATCTTCCCAGCAACACAGAACCCAATCCAAGGAACCGAGGGAAGGAGCAATGTCAAGCCATTACTTTAAAAAGCGGTACTGAAATCAACAAAGATGTTGGAATCAAGATGTCCCAAGAAGAAGTTCCAAAAGAAGCTGAACAACAGATGGAGGAAAAAGAAGCAAAGGAAATAGAACAGATCATTCCACCTCCACCTTTTCCTCAGCGTCTTCAGAAGAACAAATGGACAAGCAGTTTGCTCGATTCCTGGAGGTTTTCAAAAAGCTGCACATCAACATCCCATTTGCAGAAGCCTTGGAAGAAATGCCCAGTTATGTCAAATTCATGAAAGATATTCTTTCACGAAAACGGAGATTGGGAGACTACGAAACAGTAGCATTAACAGAAGAATGCAGCGCCCATCATTCAGAGGAAACTTCCCCGAAGTTGAAAGATCCTGGCAGTTTCACAGTTCCATGCACCATTGGAGAACATTACATCGGTAAGGCTTTATGTGATTTAGGAGCCAGTGTTAACTTGATGCCTTTTTCTATTTACAGGAAACTGCAGATTGGAGAAGCAATGCCTACCTCAGTTTCATTGCAACTTGCTGACCGAACACTTGCATTTCCAAGAGGTGTTGTTGAAGATGTGCTGGTGAAAGTAGACAAACTAATTCTCCCAGCAGATTTCATCATCCTTGACATGGAAGAAGACAAAGAAATACCTATCATTCTTGGGAGACCATTCTTGGCTACAGGTAAAACTGTGATTGATGTGCAAAAAGGAGAACTAACCATGAAAGTGCAGGACCAAGAAGTGACCTTTAATGTTTTCCAAGCCATGAAATTCCCGAGTGATGAAAAGGAAGAAGAATGCTTCAGAGTTGATGTTGTTGTTGATAGTATCATTCAAAATACTGAGCCAAATCCCACAGATACACTTGAAGCTTGCATCACCAACATAACTGACAATGAGCTAGATGCTGAAATCTTGGAATGTATCAACTACCTTGACAAACCATTTCGATTCAAAGCAACACACCAGTTGAAAGCTTGGAATTGCCAAAGAAAGATCGAATCAAGCCTTCGATTGAAGAATCACCACAACTGGAGCTGAAGTCACTTCCTAGCCATCTCAGGTATGCATTTCTTGGAAACTCTTCTGAATTACCTGTTATTATTTCTTCTTCACTAACATTGGATCAGAAGAAGAAAAGCTACTGAGAGTATTACGAGAGCACAAAAGAGCCATTGGCTGGACTATAGCCAGACATTCGAGGCATTAGTCCATCATTTTGCATGCACAAGATTCTGATGAATGATGAATACAAACCCACAGTGGAGCATCAACGGAGACTCAATCCAATCATGAAGGAAGTTGTGAAGAAAGAAATCATCAAATGGTTGGATGCTGGCATCATTTACCCCATCTCAGATAGTACTTGGGTGAGTCCTATGCAGTGTGTACCAAAGAAAGGAGGAATTACTGTGGTCACCAATGAAAAGAACGAGCTAATCCCAACAAGAACGGTGACTGGATGGAGAGTATGCATGGACTACAGGAAACTTAACAAAGCCACGAGGAAGGACCATTTTCCGCTACCATTCATTGACCAGATGTTAGACAGATTGGCGGGACATGAATTCTATTGCTTTCTTGACGGATATTCAGGGTACAATCAAATTGCCATCGCCCCAGAAGATCAGGAGAAAACCACATTTACATGTCCCTATGGTACTTTTGCTTTCCGCAGGATGCCATTTGGATTATGTAATGCCCCCGCCACTTTTCAGCGTTGCATGATGGCCATATTCTCAGACATGCTGGAGCAGAATATGGAGGTTTTATGGATGATTTTTCTGTGTTTGGAGATTCTTTTGACCATTGTTTGCAAAATTTGGAACAGGTGTTACAAAGGTGCGAAGATACAAACCTGGTACTCAACTGGGAGAAATGCCACTTCATGGTGCAAGAAGGCATTGTTCTTGGACACCGGATCTCACAAAAAGGGATTGAGGTAGACAAAGCAAAGATAGAGACAATTGAAAAACTACCTCCACCAACATCAGTTAAAGGGATTCGGAGTTTTCTCGGACATGCAGGTTTTTACAGGAGATTTATCAAAGACTTTTCCAAGATTGCTAAACCTCTTTGCAATCTTCTGGAAAAGGATGTGCCTTTCAACTTCACCAAAGAATGCCAGGAAGCTTTCGAGATCTTAAAACAGAAGCTGGTCTCTGCCCCCATCATTGTAGCACCAGACTGGACCCTTCCATTTGAAGTGATGTGCGATGCTAGTGATTTTGCTGTAGGTGCAGTTTTGGGACAACGCAAAGCAAAGATTTTCACACCATTTACTACTCCAGCAGAACTTTAAATGAAGCTCAACTCAACTACACAACCACTGAAAAGGAGTTGCTCGCAGTTGTGTATGCTTTTGACAAATTCCGCTCCTATCTGCTGGGTCCCAAAGTGGTGGTCTACACAGATCATTCAGCAATCAAATATCTGATCACAAAGAAAGATGCCAAACCCAGATTGATCCGTTGGATACTTCTTCTGCAAGAATTCGACGTGGAGATTCGAGACAGGAAAGGGACAGAGAATCAGGTGGCAGATCATCTATCGAGGATCGAAAATGGAGAAACAGCTGGCAAAGAATATCAATCAAAAAGAAACTTTTCCAGATGAACAGCTGTTTGCCATGAAACAACAGGAAGTCCCTTGGTATGTTGACTATGTCAACTACATTGTGTCAGGAAAATGGCCGTTGGAATGGACAACTCAGCAACGAAAGAAGTTCTTCAAAGAAGTCAAGCACTATGTCTGGGATGAACCGTACCTGTTTAAACGATGTGCTGATCAATTATTGAGACGGTGTGTTCCACAGGAGGAGGTCAACAGTGTTCTGCAACACTGTCATTCATCACCATACGGCGGACACTTCAGTGGAAACAAAACTGCAGCAAAAGTTCTTCAATCAGGTTTGTTCTGGCCCAACTTTTTAAAGATGCTTATCTTTTTGCTTTTCAATGTGACAGGTGCCAGAGAACGGGGAATATTTCGAGGCGAAACGAAGGACCGTTGCAAAACATTCTGGAAGTGGAGATATTCGATGTATGGGGTATTGATTTCATGGGACCCTTTGTTCCATCATTGGAAACCTGTACATCCTGGTTGCTGTAGACTACGTCTCCAAATGGGTTGAAGCAATTGCACTACCATCCAATGATTCAAAAGTGGTGATCAAATTCCTGAAAAAGAACATTTTCACTCGGTTCGGAACACCTCGAGCAATCATCAGCGATGGTGGCTCTCATTTCTGCAAAATATTTCGATGCACTCCTATCCAAATACGGAGTTACTCACAAGGTTGCCACTGCTTACCATCCACAGTCAAATGGACAGGTTGAGGTTTCAAACAGGGAGATCAAGAGAATCCTAGAAAGAACCGTTGGATCAACAAGGAGGGACTGGTCAACAAAACTAGATGATGCATTATGGGCCTACAGGACAGCTTACAAGACACCCATTGGTATGTCCCCATATCGATTGGTGTTCGGGAAAGCATGCCATCTGCCAGTTGAGCTTGAACACAAGGCGTACTGGGCACTGAAGAAGTTGAATCTTGATTCACAAGCTGCAGGAGAGAAAAGACTTCACCAACTCAATGAATTGGAGGAGTTTCGTCTACAGGCTTATGAGAATGCCAAATTGTACAAAGAAAAGACAAAGAAATGGCATGACCAAAAAATAGTGCACAGACAGTTGGAACCAAGGCAACAGGTGTTGTTGTACAACTCAAGGTTGAAACTTTTCCCTGGAAAGTTGAAATCTAGGTGGTCTGGACCATTTGTGATCACTCAGGTTTTACCATATGGAGCTGTTGAGTTACTGGATCCAAATACCAACAACACATTCAAGGTTAACAGTCAGCGTGTCAAGCACTACTGGGGAGAATCATTTGAGCGACAAAAAGAAAGTGTCACACTTTCAGATCCAGCCTAACGTTCGAGAAGTAAAGTCTAGCTGACGACTTTTAAACTTAGCGCTAGCAGGGAGGCAACCCATGCAATTTGTGTATATATTGTGATTTGGTGTGTTTTATTTTTGTGTGTTTAATTTTTGCAGGTTTAGTCATTTCAAGATGGAAGAAGCTCTCGCAAATCTTCACAAGCAATTTCCTTCTCTCCCTCCAAAAATCTCTGATGAAAGTATACAAAGCTCGCTTGGAACGGATGAGGTTATTGACAATCCATGGTATTCCTAATGATATTCGTTGGGTAATTGAAGCACGAGTCCGATTGGCAGGTGAGTCTTCTGACTCTTTTATTTCACATCTGCCTGGTTTTGGAAGAAGCACCTATGCAAAGAAACGTAGAGCTAAGCAAATGGGTGTTTGTTTCAAATGTGCACGATTTAATTGCAACACTCGTTGTCGCTCTTTAGGAATGGTGTCTGATAATCGCGAAGACAAAATTAAATTCATTAGGGATGGCTTGAGTAAGGAGTCTTTAGATGATATATCTTTCGACTCTTGAGACGCATCCCAGTGGATATGTTCACATAGCCATTCGCAATTACATACACAATTCCAAAAAGAAAGACAACTGTTAAGTCTCGGGAATCTGACTCAAAAAGACCCTGTTTGCCAATTTATAAGAAAATTGGATGGGAAGCTTGTCCCTGACGCATAGACGTCATTCAAGCCGTTACTTTTCTTGTAAATATTATATCTCTTTGTCTTTTCTTAATAATTGTGATTTGTTTTGTTGTTTTCTTTTATTTTCTCCGACAGGATCCAGACCTTTTTGACCTTCACGATTTCTTTTGTTGTTTAGCTAACAATCGTCCTTTGGAAGATACTTGTGCTATTTTTACTCACCCTTTTCAGGAACTATAAATTCATCCCGTCATTGCACTTTTGAAGGCATCCTGATTTGAAAAAGAAATACATAAAAAATGGAAGCCACTTCAAGAAGACGAGTTGAAAACATCTGTGTGTTTTGCGGTAGTAGTGTTGGAACTAAACCACAATACATAGAAGCATCACATGAATTGGGTCGAGTCTTAGCTGCAAGGAATATGCACTTAATATATGGCGGAGGCAATCTTGGACTTATGGGGATCGTTTCAAAGGCGGTACAGGAAGGGGGCAGTCACGTTTTGGGAATCATCCCAAAACCTTGGCAGAGGCAAATCTTATTGGATCATCAAACGGAGAGGAACTGATGGTGCCAGGTATGTCTGAACGACTGGTAGAAATGATTAACCGTGCTGATGCTTTTATTGCTTTGCCAGGTGGCTTGGGCACATTGGAGGAATTTTTATAGTTTTATCTTGGGCGAACCTGAACATACACCAGAAACCGCTTGGACTGTTTAATGTTGATGGATTTTATGATTTTCTTTGTGTGTTTCTTAATGCCCGAAGAAATGGGTTCGTGTCAAAACCTATGAAAGAACTCCTCTTCACTGCCAGAACTGCTCCGGATCTAATAGACCAACTCATAGCCTATGAACCACAAGTTGACCCTATCCTTTCAAAGATAAATTGGTCCGAGGACGATCGTGGTAAGAGGCGTCGAATTAATCTGGATCTTAACCTTTAATTTCATGTAGAATTTCAGCTAACCAGGTATTATTTTCTAAACTCTTCTTCTACTGTTTAAGACATTGGGGACAATGTCTCATTTAGGTTTGGGGGAGGGAATTAGTTGATCAGTACCTTATTTTTTAGTTGTGTGTTATTTTTATTTTTAGTCCAAAATTTTTCGAAAAATACAAAAAAATTGAAAAATTTTCAAAAAATTACAAAAATATTTTGCGTTTTTGTGTTTTTATTTTGACTAAAAATGTGAAATTGGTAAAAGGTAGCTGAGTAAGGAGTTTCCACTCCTGAGACGTATCTCAAACCTAATTCGAACAAGTTAATTTTTGATTATTTCCTTTTGAATTATTTAATTTGTGAATTCTCCTTAAAACTGACTAAAATGAATCTTCATATGTTCAGTTAGCAGGTATTAACAAATATATAGTAACATACGGACATGAGCTAAAATTGAAAAGTTTGTAATATTCAGTGCTCTAGTTTAATTGGAGGAAAACATCTCAAAAGCAATGGAGTAAAAAAAAAAAAAAAAAAAAAACGTCCGAGATCCGAGTTATTAAGTCTGTAAGGGTGTTTTAACACCTAGTGCCCTAAAACCAACTGGTTTGGGAGTCACTGGCCCAACACTCGCTACATGGATCAAAGATGCTGCAAAAATATATTTATATCTGAAGTCTGGGTAATTAAGTCCGTAGGGGTGTCTTAACACCTGGTGCCCTAAAACCAACTGGTTTGGGAGCCACCGACCCAACACTCGTTACATAGATGGAAGATATTGTATATAAATAAAAAATAGAGAAAAATCAAAGAAAAAATCAGAAAAAATGAGAAAAATTATTCAATTGCTACAAAAAGGTGTTAAATCTGATAGAACTTTAGGACAAAAATATTACTCTCTTATCAACTGCACTTATGACTGTTGTGGGCAAAAATGAGTTGTTTAATATTTTGTTGGCTGTGTATATGGAGAATGGTAAAAATAATCGGAGAATTTACTTATTCGGTAATTTAGAATGAAACAAAACAACTATTGACTTGGAGTAGAAGTTTCACCTGATTAGTCACTAACATCTTTATTCTCTTTTCGCTTGTCTTTTTGCTTTTGTGTGCATTAGTTTTATTATCTTTTTACTTTTGTAAAACGTTTGTGGGTATCGTTGCTGTAAGCCTCACGAGACTACAACTCGTCCACTAGGGACACCTAAGGGTTTAAAGGCTTGTTGCATATGCTAAATGCAACTGTGATCCCTACGAAAGTGGCTTAGTTTAATTTTATTTTATTTTGTTGTTTTGCTCGAGGACTAGCAAAATGTTTGGTTTGGGGGTGTGATGAGCGGAAAAATATATCAATATTTACCGCCCCTTTAACTTAATATTTTGTTTAGTTTCTCGGGTTTGATGAACGTTTTGATGTGTTTTAGTTTATTTTGCAGATAAAATAATATCGGGTCTCAATGAAATCATTTAGGATGAAATATGGGTCAAATAAGGGCAATTATTGGACTTGATATTTTAATTTTGGAGATTGGAAACTTGAAAGGGCGTTTTGACGAAGTGCAGTTTTGGAAATTCCAGTTTTGCGCATCTGTCGTATTTTTGGCATAACTTTTTACTCAGATATCGGATTGAGCTGATTCAAGTTCCAGATTAAAGAAGACTCAAAGATCTACAACTTGGAAAGACAATAATTATGTCTTTTATTTTATTTAAGTTTTTTTACTACCCGTAAATATGTGTCGTAACTAAGCCAGTTATCTGGGGTGTGATGAAATCCAAATCACCGGTTTATAAGGGGTTAGATTATAGCTTGGGTAATATAAAGATTTATTTATTGAGTCTTAATCTTAATGCTTTTTCATTAACTGGCCATTAATAAAATTGAAATGGGAAACTTAAAATGAACTAGACATAGGGATTTTAAGTTTAAGACCTTAGACTCAATAGTCCACGATCTTCCTTGAGGATATATAACCCTTTAATAGATTTCCTTACATGATAGGAATATACCTGTCGGGCGGGGGTAGCCATAATTGGAACTTAAACTTAATGAATCCAGATAATTTGGTTGACATAGACATATGGTTCAATTGGGTTAAACTGGGTATTTGTGTCTGACCATCGACAGAGGCTTACACATAATCTAGTGTTTCAGGTTAATAAATCAATATATTACCCAACTTTAAGATAACCACTTCATCTTTAAAATGATATTGGAAGAAATCACAACCCTAGATAGTTTTTAATATTGAATTTTCTTAAAATCTACTTTCAAATAATTTTATTTACTTGTTTTTAAATTTAGAATCGTCACCATTTCAAATCAATCAAACAACCTGTTAGATACTAGTAATCATTTGACCTCATAAAATTAATAGATTAGATATTAAGTCCTCGTGGGATCGATATTTTTATACTACTTGAACGATACGTACGCTTGCGTTATACGTGTGTGTTTACGCCGGTCAGTGTCCCTAGTGACAAGTTGTAGTCTCGTGAGGGCTTACAGCAATAATACCCACAAACATTTTTAAAAAAGTAAAAAGTTAGTAAAATTAATGCACACAAAAGCAAAAAGACAAGCGAAAAGAGAATAAAAAAGTTAATGACTAATCAGGTGAAACTTCTACTCCAAGTTACTAGTTGTTTTGTTTCTTTTTAAATTACCGAATAAGTAAATTCTCCGATTATTTTTACCATTCTCCATATACACAGCTAACAAAATATTAATCAATTTATTTTTGCCCACAACAATCATAAGTGCAGTTGATAAGAGAGTAATATTTTTGTCCTAAAGTTCTATCAGATTTCACATCTTTTTGGAGCAATTGAATAATTTTTTAGATTTTTCAGATTTTTTCCTTGATTTTTTTTTGTTTTTTTTTTTTTACTACATTGCTTTTTGAGATATTTCCTCCAATTAAACTAGAGCACTGAATATTACAAACTTTTCAATTTAGCTCATGTCCGTATGTTACTATATATGTTGATAATATCTGTCAACTGAGCATATGAAGATTCCTTTTAGCCAATTTTATGGAGAATTTACAAATTAAATAATTCAAAAGGAAATAAACAAAAATTAACTTGTTTCGAATTAGGTTTGAGATACGTCTCAGGAGTGGAAACTCCTTACTCGGCTATCTTTTACCAATTTCACCTTTTTAGTCAAAATAAAAACACAAAAACACAAAATATTTTTGTAATTTTTGAAAATTTTCCAATTTTTTTTGTATTTTTCGAAAAAATTTGGACTAAAAATAAAAACAACACACAAACTAAAAACAAGGTACTGATTAACTAATTCCCTCCCCCAAACCTAAATGAGACATTGTCCCCAATGCCTTAAACAGTAAAAGGAGAGTTAAGAAGGTAGTACCTGGTTAGCTGAAATTCTACAGGAATTTAAAGGTTAAGATCCAGATTAACTCGACGCCTCTTACCACGATCGTCCCCAGACCAATTTATCTTTGAAATGATAGGGTCAACTTGTGGTTCATAAGCTAAGAGTTGGTCAATTAGATCCGGAGCGGTTCTGGCAGTAAAGAGGAGTTCTTTTAAAGGTTTTGATATGAACCCATTTCTCCGGGCATCATCAAGAAACACACATAGAAAATCATAAAATCCATCAACGTTAAACAGCCCAATTGGTTTCTGGTGTATGTTCAGGTTCGCCCAAGATAGTACTATAAAAATTTCCTCCAATGTACCCAAGCCACCTGACAAAACGATAAAAGTGTCAGCACGATTAATCATTTCTACCAGTCGTTCAGACATACCTGGCACGATCAGTTCCTCTCCGTTTGATGATCCAATAAGATTTTCCTCTGCCAATGGTTTTGGGATGATTCCTAAAACGTTACTACCTCCTTCCTGTAGTGCTTTTGAAATGATCCCCATAAGTCCAAGATTGCCTCTGCCATATATTAAGTGCATATTCCTTGCAGCTAAGACTCGACCCAATTCATGTGATGCTCCTATGTATTGTGGTTTAGTACCAACACTACTACCGCAAAACACACAAATATTTTCAACTCGTCTTCTTGAAGTGGCTTCCATGTTTTTATTTATTTCTTTCTCAAATCAGGATGCCTTCAAAAGTGCATTGACGAGCTGAATTTATAGTACCTGAAAAGGGTGAGTAAAAATAGCACAAGTATCTTCCAAATGACGATTAGTAGCGAAATAATATCGTGATAGTCAAAATGTCTGGATCTTGTCGGAGAAAATTAAAAGAAAACAACAAAACAAATCACAATTATTAAGAAAAGACAAAGAGATATAATATTTACAAGAAAAGTAACGGCTTGATTGACGTCTATGCGTCAGGGACAAGCTTCATATCCAATTTTCTTATAAATTGGCAAACAGGGTCTTTTTGAGTCAGATTCCCGAGACTTAACTGTTGTCTTTCTTTTTAGAATTGTGTATGTAATTTATGAATGGCTATGTGAACATATCCACTGGGATGCGTCTCAAGAGTTAAAGATATATCATCTAAAGACTCCTTACTCAAGCCATCCCTAATGAATTTAATTTTGTCTTCGCGATTATCAGACACCATTCCTAAAGAACGACAATGAGTGTTGCAATTAAATCGTGCACATTTGAAACAAACACCCATTTGCTTAGTGTGGGAACACAGAAACTGGGCGACGCCGTTCCTAGGCTCGCGGCCTAGTTTGGGAAGGATT
>SKCR01017395.1:0-100725 GCA_019454045.1 Zanthoxylum bungeanum | reverse complement strand
ATCACACTATTCCCGAGGCGGTTATCAATATGAATATCCATCCTTTCAAGCTCTTCGATACAGTCTATTAGCATCATCACATGTGGGCTAACAGGTTTTCCCTCCGGGAGGAAAGTATGGAAAAGCTCGACAGCCACCCTATGCATCTCTACTTGTGGTCGATCACTGAATAGTTCCTTCATATGCATCAAAATGGATCTGGAATCAGGCATCGGCATATACTTCCTCTGTAGTTCCGGCACCATAGATCCCAAGATGTATGACCAGACTTTCCGATCATCATCCTTCCATTTGATGAACGTATCACGTTCTTCATCTAAAGCATCATTCGAAACCCTTGCGGGCATTGGACGATCAAGAACATATTCAAGTTGCTCCGCTTGGCAAAGAATTCGGAGATTCATGACCCAAACATTATAGTTAACAGCACCCTGGAGCCTATGCGTATCAAGTATACGCGAAAACGGGTTCGACGCAGACATTCTGTATACACAATGATAAAATATAGCAGAAATTAATATTTAAATATCATGATAAAAACACTAAATAGAATATGGATTTACTTTTTCTATAAAGTTCCCTCGCATTGTTTTACATATTCTTTATAATCTCTACAAACAAGAATACGAAAATTTAACTCTTAAATCTCACAAAGCAAAGTAGATCCTTCTTGACATTTACGCAAATCTCACGCTTTAGCAATATTGACCTTTGTAAATTCGAGAAGGTAGACAACTATTGTCAATTGCATCTCATGAAACTCTTATATTCGGTACTAAATCAAATCTCATCCTCACGTTTTAACAATATTGGATAGTTCAGTTTTCTAGATCAACTTGTCTATTGCCGAAAGTAAGCTACTAATATTAACCTCACGCTTTAGCAATATTGGATAATACTTTCTCTTAAATTCGACTCATCTCATGCTTAACCGGAATAGTACAAAACATTATAACCAATCCCTCACGCTTTAGCAATATTGGGAATAATTACAATGGTTTCACTAACACCGTATAGACAAGCCGGACCATGTTATATTTTCAACTAAAATAATAACAATTAATGATCTAGCGTAGAGATTTTTCCAAAGTCAAATGCATACAAATATATAAAATGTATGCATGTCCAAAAATGCCTAAAACATGTAATTCATAATTAAATGCATGCATGGGCATTTTATAACATTGAGAAAAATTGTAAGGAATATGAACAATTAGAAGCACGTATCGCTCTGATACCACTTGTTGTGTGAGGAACGGACAAAACCGAGCGCTGCGGAAACCCGCCCGAGATCAAATCGCGAGCGAATAAAATATATATATATTTTTTTAATTTTCGACAGTCCTTAAAAATAGCGGGTTTAAAATTTTTAATTACAAACTTAAAATTTCCAATGCATTAAAACATTTTCATGTATTAAAAATTACCATAAGTCCATTTAAAAATTTCAACACACTTTAATCAATTTATCAACTATTAACAAATTAAAATTAAGCATCCTAATTATTTCCAACACTTGAAAATAATCCAAACATACTAAAATTAATTTTCATCATTTGAAAAAATTAATTCAAGCATACTATATAATTTTCCAACTCTTGAAAAAATTAATCCAAACATTCAAAATTAACATATCAATTATATACTAATTTTCAACACTCAAATGCTTCTAATTCCTCACTAATATGCTTCATATTAATCCAACAAATCCACAACAATTTTTCTCAACAACAATCATCAAGAATTTGAACAATAAATTTACAAATTAAATTTACCACAAGCTTTGCCAATTGATTGAAACTTTTTGCCTCCAAGCTTTTCCAATTTCTCCAAGCTTTGAGTCCTTTCAAATCCCTTCTTCCTCCACCAAATTGAGCTTCTCCAAGAACAAATCTTGGTGATCAAAAGGTGGTTTGATCACTCAAGAATAGCAACCAACTTTTCCCAAATTTTAACTCTTAAAACCCTAGGAAAAAGAAAACCTCAAGAACATAAATTAACCCTTAACACTTAGGGATTAATTCCATGGACTTGATTATATGTAGGGTAATATTTGGTGAGATTACAGGCTTGATTTTGAAAAGCAAAAACCAGTTCTTTCTCTTGTGTTGCTCGGCAGACAGAGAGCAAGAGCAAGGAAATGAAAATTGCTTTCTTTTCGGCAGGAGGAGAGAGAAGAAAAAGCAAAAGCCCTAGACTTTGTTGTTCTCATTTTCTTTTATATTACTTTTTGATTTTAATAATAAATAGAAGAAAAAACTAAACCCAAGCCTATAATTAACCATGGTTAAGGAATCTTTTATCTACACCACTGTTTCAAAAAACAACTCAACCATAGTTAAATTATCTCACCAACCAAGCTAACTAAATTGCAATTAAAAGATTTTAGTTACTTTAACTAAAAATATTCAATTACATTAACTAAAGTTACTTTAATTAATTAAAATTTATTTGTATAAACCAAGTAACTAATTTTATATATTAATTTAACAATTAAATTAATTTCACAAAATAATTACTAATTTAATGTAAATCAAATTTACATTTATTATACAATAAAAATTATATCAACTCTTGATATAAAATAATTAATTCAATTCATCTCATGAATTATCGGATTAAACAATTTAATCCTAAAAACCCAAAAATACTTTGTCAACATTTGACGAAAGGTCGCCCTAGTGCTCAACGAGTAAACTCAATATAATGGAACTCTCTAGGCTCACGTTTGGTTGTTATTTATATATATACATATATATCTCATATACATGTATACATATTTCATGAAGGCCTGTCCACCTACAAATCATGACTAAACAACACGACACGTCGAACCATACAAATCGAGGTTAAAACGCTAATGTATAATCCCTTCGTCATTTCTATTTCCAATTGAGTAAGGTTATAGTTATACTGTCAAAACCTTATCTACTCAATATATGAAATTTTTCATCCTTATATTCCATTAATAAATAATATAGCAAAACTCTTTTTGAATATTATTTATAATGTCAAAGAAACAATTTCTTCAACGAACTTTCGGCCAAAAGATTTCCGGAATATATTCTAAAAATTTCTGGAAACAAAATCCAACCATATGGACTGACGAATCCTCATATTAACACACACCGATCTTCGTGAGCATCGGTCTATACCTAACAGTCATCCAGAGGCCAGACCATGAAAGGTCTCTGACATGCATGGTATCAGGCACAGAGGATCACTCACAAGACCACCGTGGTGTCTCAAGTCAAAGGACCACAATAACTACTCAACTCGAAAAGATAACTATTGACAGTTTTATGGAATATCTATTAGTCATCTTTTATGAGTTAATTCAACATTCATTCAACTAATGAATATCTGCATTTCTATACGAACTTCCGCTAAGCTCACAGTCTGTTGAGACAAACCATATGTCCATTACATATATAGACAATGCACTAGTCTTACCAATATAATGACCGACCCATGTCAATATATCTAGACTAGGAATAATTTATATTCGAGAGAATGCGTGATATTTCTCAACACCATTTGCAACTCTTGCAACTATATCACCATATGTAGTAACTCTCGGGTCTTTACTAAATTCATATAAGGTTCCGAGTGTAACTCGAAATCTCTAACTCTTAGAGTAATCTAACAATTAGATTTACATTATATAAATAAAGTAAGAGTTTTACCATATTAATAAATAAATAACCATGATAAAATAAATATTATATTGCATAAATATCAAATATTTCTACAAAAAGTGAATGGTGCTCGATCACCATTTCAACACGCGTAGTGTTGAGAACGCGTTCGAATGGTAAACAGAAGGTTCACGTTCGTTGTGGCGTTCGAGAACGCGTTCGACCGGAACCAGACCTGATGCATGATGAACTAAGAAAATGCGTGCGCGTTCGCGTAGCGTTTGATAACGCGTTCGAATGGAACCAGACCTGATGCATGCAACACATTCATAGACAAACAAATCCCCAATGTGGGACCTCACGTATCCGATTGAACTCATCTCGCATCCAATCGAGTATACACCAATCGGCGCGGCAAAGCATCGTGGTAAAGGGTTTTAACCCCTCCAAATAGGGGACCTTTCATCGCACTTACTAAGCCCATGCGCTCAATTGAATCATGCATAAAAAACAATAATATCAAACTTAGTATGCCCGATCGAACGTATCTTGTATTAACCGAACACACATCAACCGGCGTGTAAAAACATCGTGGTAAAGGATTTTAACTCCTCCAAATAGGGGACCTTTCATCGCACTTACTAAGCCCATGCGCTCGATTGAATCATGATTACAAAGAATTAAAAAAACAATAATATCAAACTTAGTATGCCCGATTGAATGTATCTTGCATTCAACCGAACACACATCAACCGGTGTGGCAAAGCATCGTGGTAAATGATTTTAACCCCTCCAAATAGGGGACCTTTCATCGCACTTACTCAGCCCATGCACTCGTTTGAATCATGCATACAAAGAGTTAAAAAACAATAATATCAAACTTAGTATGCCCGATTGAACATATCTTGCATTCAACCGAACGCACATCAACCGGCACGGCAAAGCATCGTGGTAAAGGATTTTAACCCCTCCAAATAGGGGATCTTTCATCGCACTTACTAAGCCCATGCGCTCGATTGAATCACGCATACAAAGTAACATGCATAATTCAAATGACGAAAAATAAATAAATCAAAGCAATATAAGACAAAAGAAAATGTCATTTACTCAAGCGGTACGTGGAGTTATATCCCGAGTACAGATTATACTACCGTCCATTCGGAATCGGCTATGAAATTTATGTCCGGGTTTCCATCCGATATACCGCGAGAGTTGACACATCTTTCATTTTATTCCAAAGCCACAACATACCATATCTCATAATCCATGCATATTTATCTACTCAAGGGCCACAACATGCATTTCAACATAACAATCATGCAAGCAATATTCAATAAATAATACAAATAAAACAGAAAATGAATGTGGAAAATACCCTCAGGTCTAACCTTTTATGTCGACTTTCGAACTCGCGTTTCACGGCCGTCGGAAGGGCTATCACACCGCTACTTCTCCGGTTCACTGGTTTAGCGTCTTGGCTCACTGTTTTGCTGTTTTGCTTGTTGTTTGGCCTCCGTTTTGCTGTTGTTTGGCCTCCACTTTGCTACTGTTTCCTCTGTAATTCTGCTTGCTGTTCAGGTCACTGTTTTGGTGTTTTAATGGACTGTTTTGGGTAGTTTTCTTTGAAGGCTTTAAGTGCAGTTTTTTTTAGTTACTGGTTTAGGTGATTTAGGCTGTTTCGGGGTATTTTTGCTGCTGTTTTAAGGTGATTTCGGGCTACTATTTTAAGGTCGTTTTGCTGCTATTTTGGGCGTGTATGGCTACTGTTTTGAAGTATGATTTTCGGTGATTAGGGGAAGGAGATGAAGAGAATTTTTGTATTATTTCTTTGCAGTATGTGTGAACTTGTGAGAATGGAGAGTGGACAGAATTTTGGCTTCTTTTGCTTGTGAAAAAACGTGAACTAGAGAGAGAGGAGAGGCTTTGGGTGGTGGTTGTTTATATAGAGAATGGCTAGGGCTTCACCTTGTCTCACAAGGAATAGGATCTTGGTTTCTAATTTAGGCTTCTCAAGAATGGCATACACAAGATTGAGGGGGGATAAAATATTATAAATTAGGAAGTTACAAGATTAGATTGGTGTTGATTAGGAAGTCAAATATTTTTAATTAGTAAATATCTTATTTAGTTAGGAATGATTATATTTGATTAGTTTATATTAGGCATATACTTATTTTATGTTGTGTAAGTATTTTTATTATTTTGGTAGGTGATTATTTAGATTTTATTTGTTTTATTTAATTTGGTATATGACTTAATTAATTATTTTATTTAATTACATTATCTAATTAATATTTGATTTAATTTGGGTGTGTTTTAAGTGGGCTTGGGCTAGGCTAGGGTGCATGTGGGCTAAATGGGCTCGGGTCATGAGGCTAACAGCAAAACCAGAAATACCGATACCGTTCGAATGCCAATTCGAACGCGACACGAACGCCCGCAATCTGTCTGACGTTCGAAGGCGTTTAAGAACGCAGCATGAACGAAAACAGTGAACATGTGAAACGACTCTGATAGCATACTCATCTTGAATTTCCTCTTCCGATATCCGTTTCTCGCGACTTCCGTGACTTAAAAGGTAGTGCCTTCAACTGAGACTCATCATCGGGTTTCACATGTAAAAATGCAATGCCTACAGTCGCTGTAAGCCCTCACGAGACTACAACTCATCCACTAGGGACACCTAGGGGTTCAAAGGTTTGTTGCATACGCTAAATGCAACCGTGATCCCTACCAAAGTGGCTTAGTTTAATTTTATTTTTAAGTGGTTTATTGTATTTTATTTTGTTTGTTTTGCTCGAGGACTAGCAAAATGTTAAGTTTGAGGGTGTGATAAGCGGAAAATATATCAATAATTACCGCATTTTTACTTAATATTTTGTATAGTTTCTCAATTTTTGTGAATATTTTGATGTGTTTTGTGTTATTTTCTAGATAAATAAAATATCAGGTCTCACTAGAATCAAATCGGGGATAAAACGGTGAAAAACGGATGAAAATGGAATAATGGGAAATTCAAGCGTCGCAATGTGTAAGCCTTCTACGTCGCCATATGCCTCAATTATTGAGCTGGTGACACGCATCATCACCACATCATCACGTACGTCATCATGACATCAGCACAATAATTCAGTCTACCGACACACGTCATCACTTGCGTCATCATAATTTCAACATCACGACGCCAAGCCTTCACGCGTCACGAGACAGAGCCAAGAATGCAGTCTTCTGACAGCCGCCATTCACTGTAGAGCATGTCGCGATACTAAGCCTTCACACATCGCGAAGCAGACCGATTTTGGAGCCTATAAATAGAGGCTGATTTCATTTGAATTCTTCATACTTTCTTCTGGGGAATTTCCTGAGATTACTAAGAAGAGAGTATCTTGTTTGTTTAATTTCAGTTTTCTTGTATTTAAATTTTATTTTTGGAGCCAATATTACTATATGTAGGTTTCTATGTTTCTGGGTTGCACAGCATGTCCGACCTGACTTTAACCAAGTCCGGCCGGATATGTACCATCATATCTGGCCAAGCCTCCCTAAGTCATGCTTTAGCCTATCTGATTGTCTTCGTAGTATTTCAATTATCATTGTTGGAATTATTATTATTTCAATTATTGTTATTTAATGCCCACCATGATGTTTTATCTTTCTTTACTGTGATTTTGTGCCTCTGAGTTACGTGGTAGGTTCGATCAGACTTCTCCGAAGCCTGGCTAGAATTTGAATATTATATTCGGCCTACAATGGACATGTTAGGCCGACCTCTCCGAGGTCAGGCCCGTGTGATGCTTGCCCAGATCCATTCCACTAATGTTTTATAAATGTTGTAATAATTTATAAATGATTATTTTATTAATTGCCTTTACAATTCATGATTGCACTTTGTGTGCTCTTAAATTGCTTTGTGTGTGATTGCATTATAAGACGTGGGGATAACTCCTTCAAGCGTAAATATTATAATAGCATCAGTAAGAGACCATTCCGAACCCAAATGGGTTTAAAGTCAGATCTTATAAGGGATGTAGTGCGGCCTTAAATCATTCTAGGTGACTCATATCAGGTGGCGACTCCCTTATTCTTCAGTTAGTCCTCCGTAGGTTTATCCGTACTCTCTACGGACTGCGAGCCCAATAGTGTAATGGTCG
Organism: Zanthoxylum bungeanum; assembly: GCA_019454045.1. NCBI lineage: Eukaryota > Viridiplantae > Streptophyta > Magnoliopsida > Sapindales > Rutaceae > Zanthoxylum > Zanthoxylum bungeanum. The sequence continues at coordinate 92,936 of SKCR01017395.1, read as the reverse complement.
CCAATGTCATAGACATGGCGGTAAATCCCGCTTCGCTCCTACAACACTACTGTGAGACAGGTATGTCTAGTGCATCGCCATTTTGATTGATACATATCAGATTCTTAGCTGCGCAAGCCTTGTCGCTCTCCACAATACCTGTCTAAATAAACATGCAAATATATAGCACACAAAAAAAACACTTAAACTAAAAATGAAAAAAAAAAATTGGGTTGCCTCACAACTAGCGTTAAGTTTAACGTCTTCAGCCAGATGTAACCACCTAAGTGGTCATTGTGTCTTCAACATAGAAGACTGGGTAGTCTCATGTGCTTTCTTTGTTATCCACCGATGATTATGACATGAAAAATACTACTTGGCTGGCTGCGGTAAAACAACTATGGAAGTTCCCCTATGGTATTTTAATGGTTCAGCCATTGGCTCCACCCTTGTGTCAGGATCTGTATATTTTATGCCATTTTGATATTATGGACTACTAATGAGCGGAAAATATATCAATATTTACCGCCCCTTTAACTTAATATTTTGTTTAGTTTCTCGGGTTTGATGAATGTTTTGATGTGTTTTAGTTTATTTTGCAGATAAAATAATATCGGATCTCAATGAAATCATTTAGGACGAAATATGGGTCAAATAAGGGCAATTATTGGACTTGATATTTTAATTTTGGAGATTGGAAACTTGGAAGGGCGTTTTTGACGAAGTGTAGTTTTGGAAATTCCAATTTTGCGCATCTGTCGTATTTTGGGCATAACGTTTTACTCCGATATCGGATTGAGCTGATTCAAGTTCCAGATTAAAGAAGACTCAAAGATCTACAGCTTTGAAAGACAAAATAATTTCTAATTCTGACGATGTCATGCCCGAAATTGATGAACCATCCAGAAGTGTGTTGTGTGTAATTATTAAAGTCACTTTCAATCATTTTCAAAGCAAAAAATAAATTAATAAATAAATAATAAAAATTATCAAATCATCACCAAACATGATAAGAGATTAGTGGAGCAATTAATAATGGATTTGGTGGAGCAATTAGTGGAGCAATTAATAATTGATTTGGTGGATGATTTGATGGAGGCAAAATTTTGCCTATAAATACCAAACCATTTCATTTGTAAAATTCATACTTTCTTCTAAGGAATTCCTTAAGAATACTAAGAAGATTGTATCTTGTTTGTTTATTTACAGCTTTCAGTAATTAATTTGTGCTTTCACACTTTCTTTTCTTTACTTTTCAATTTTTACTTTCCGCAATTTACTTTTGCGCACAGTACTTTTCTTTCTTTAATTTTCAGTTTTTACTTTTCAGTAATTTACTTTCAGCAATTTACTTTTCAGCAATTTACTTTTCAGCAATTTAATTTCAGAAATTTACTTTTCAGTAATTTACTTTCAGCATTTACTTTTCAGTATTTAATTTTCAGTATTTTACTTTATGTCTTTTATTTTATTTAAGTTTTTTTTACTACCCGTAAATATTTGTCGTAACTAAGCCAGTTATCTGGGGTTGTGATGAAATCCAATATCACCGGTTTATAAGGGGTTAGATTATAGCTTGGGTAATATAAAGATTTATTTATTGAGTCTTAATCTTAATGCTCTTTCATTAACTGGCCATTAATAAAATTGAAATGGGAAACTTAAAATGAACTAGACATAGAGATTTTAAGTTTACGACCTTAGACTCAATAGTCCACGATCTTCCTTGAGGATAGATAACCCTTTAATAGATTTCCTTACAGGATAGACATATACCTGTCGGGCGAGGGTAGCCATAATCGGAACTTAAACTTAATGAATCCAGATAATTTGGTTGACATAGACATATGGTTCAATTGGGTTAAACTGGGTATTTGTGTCTGACCATCGACAGAGGCTTACACATAATTTAGTGTTCCAGGTTAATAAATCGATATATTACCCAACTTTAAGATAACCACTTCATCTTTAAAATGATATTGGAAGAAATCACAACCCTAGATAGTTTTTAATATTGAATTTTCTTAAAACCTACTTTCGAACAATTTTATTTACTTGTTTTTAAATTTAGAATCGTCACCATTTCAAATCAATCAAACAACCTGTGAGATACTAGTAATCATTTGAACTCATAAATTAATAGATTAGATATACATTCCTCGTGGGATCGATATTTTTTATACTACTTGAACGATACGTGCGCTTGCGTTATACGTGTGTGTTTACGCCGGTCAACTACACATACAACAAAATTGGCCCGACCTCTCTTTTAGCTTCCCATGGATCATTTTCAAGCGAGCATTGACTCTTGAACTCCTCTTTTTGCAGCGCCTGGGGATCAGTTTCAGTTGTGGCTACAGAGGATCTTCATTGCATGGCTTCACTATGTTCATTGGTTTCTTGACTATTGGTTCACCTACGTGTTAGCTGGAATACATGGAGACACACCTAACACATGGTCATTGTCTATTGCAACTTCCTTCTCGACAATGTCTATCCTTCGACATTCTTCATCACATTGAGGACTCAGCATGGCTCTGAAAACACTAAAGATGACTTTTTCGTTCTACATCGTATTGTCAGTTCCCCTTTCTGCACATCAATGATCGCTCTGCATGTTGCCAAACAAGGTCTCCCAATGATGATTGGACGTCATGATTGTCCTCCATATCAAGAACAAGGAAATCAGCAAGGAAGTAAAATTTATCCATCTTAACCAACAGATCCTCTATTATTCCTCACGGGTAAGTGAAGGATCTATCTGCTAACTGTAATGTGATGGTGGTTTGTTTCGCCTCTCCATGCCCCAATTATTTGTAGATGGATAAAGGCATGAGATTGATGCTCACACCCAAATCGCACAGTGCCTGACTAAAGTCTTGATTTCTAATATTTCACGGTATGGTAAAGTTGCCAGGATCCTTTAGCTTTGGAGGGAGCTTCTTCTGTATGATAGCCTTACACTCCTCTTTGAGTGCTACTATTTCAAACTCAGCCAGCTTCCTCTTCTAGGATATCATCTTCTTCATAAACTTCACATAGTTATGCATTTGTTCTAGCGAGTCTGTGAAATAGATGTTAATATGGATCTTTTTAAAGATATCTAGGAACTTGACAAACTGATCATCCAATTTCTTCTTTTGAAGGCGCTTAGGAAATGGAAAAGGTGTCTTTGGGATGGGGTGGCTTATACGGAAGTGTCTTTGCACTATTCTCTTCTTTCGTTATTGTTTCCTCTTGAAATACCGCCTATTTGTCTTGCCTCCCATGGTTCTTAGGGGCATCTCAAATATCTTTTCCACTCTTTAGGGTAATAGTCTGGCATTGGTCCTTAGGATTGACATCGGTATTGCTAGAAAACGCCCATTTCTGTTGATTTGCAATAAAGGAGGCAAGTTGACCTATTTTCATTTCTAAGGCCTTCATTGTGTTAGGGATATGCCCTATACCCAACCTGTGGATGGGCTATATGTACATGTATTTGTAATATTTTCATTAATTAATAAAATGACAATGTATTTGTAATATTTTTATTAATTAATAAAATGACAGTCTTTATTATACGTGTCTTACATAACTTATATGAATCATCAACACTGTAATAAAGCCCTTGGAGTAATAAGACGATGGCTTCCACCCCTTATGAGAATCATTACTCTTAAATGTTCATAGTCATAGTTTTGTGAATAATCTGGGCGTTCACAAAGCGGAGAGACTAGCATGATGATATGATCTGCCCTTAAGTGGGGTAGCCGATCTCATAGGCTACTAGCGGAGATCCATCCGCTTGGTGTATCACATGGATGCATGAGTTTCTCGTGTTCATCGAACTGACCACCGAAAGTTTTCATATGGAGTGTTTATCCCATGTGTCTGTGAGAACTTTCATGTATCGATTATATGACTAGTCCTTAGACTTGAGGTCTTTATAATCTTATGTATGGATCAAATAACTTTGACATTCTTCTTCCCCCATTCAAAACATCCGGTAATAAGGGTATGATTGGGTCATTTGTTGAAACACATGAAGTTTGTAAAGATACAACAAAGAATCGCCACTCTCTCGGATAATATTTTCTTATACGAGTAGTATTCCAGTTCGCGGGTTGATATGTGTGATCAGTGCTTGAGACTGTGGCCACAGCGGAAGAATCATGTGAGATTCTTGGGTTGGCACGATTCATGATACTATCAACATCATACCTTTGACCATATGGGTAGACATTTTTCGTACCCTAAGTCAATAGGTGGGGATATAGTGAGGCGATGGACCGTATCATATATAAATCGCATACATAATGGGTATATATATCTGTCCTTCTCAATTGGGGGCCTTGGCATGTTGATAGATTTCAACTTTGGTCATTGAAATTGAACGACCATCTGATAAGAGGATAATTTATGTTCGATTAAATTATCACGATTCATTTCATGTCCAACTTGAGGGGAACCCAAAAGGTCACACACAACAAAGTCAAAATCAATGGTTAACAGTGCACAATACAAATATAACAGCATATACAATTGCTGTAGGAATTGTTCATAAATGGTTCAATGTGTTTAATTATTGAATAGATCATTTATGAGGTTCCATAGTGGCTTAGGGAATGGTGAATGACGATGGGGGCACTTTGGGAATTTTAATAAAAAAACTTTACTATTCACATGAATAGTAAGAAAATTTGTTATTTGTTTTGAATTCTAATTCGGCCCAAACTCTTATTAGGGTTTTATAATCTCATTAAACCACTAAATTAAGATCCAATGGCTAAGATTAAATTAGCTTTTATCCCGCATCGAATTCATAATTAATTTTGTTGTCTTTGGAGCACTATATAAACCCAAAGAATTCTTCACAAATTGCTACACCAAAGCCTTTCATATCTTGGGTTTATATAAGTGAGCAACTCTAAAGTTTAAGAGTAAGCCAATGATTTTGAGGATCATTAAGTCTAATTGACTAAAGGAACCTCGAGTTAAAAGTTTTGAGGTATGTCCCTAAGCTAGCATCAAGGGCAAAATACCCGTGCACTCAAGGCGTAGTCTTGCCGTTGAGTTTTGGCTTTGGTGTGTGCATCTTTGTGTTAGGGATATGCCCTATACCCAACTTGTGGATGGGCTATATGTACATGTATTTGTAATATTTTCATTAATTAATAAAATGACAATCTTTATTATACGTGTCTTACATAACTTATATGAATCATCAACACTGTAATAAAGCCCTTGGAGTAATAAGACGATGGCTTCCATGCCTTATGAGAATCATTACTCTTAAATGTTCCTAGTCATAGTTTTGTGAATAATCTGGGCGTTCACAAAGTGGAGAGACTAGCATGATGATATGATCCGCCCTTAAGTGGGGTAGCCGATCTCATAGGCTACTAGCGGAGATCCGTCCGCTTGGTGTATCACATGGATGTATGAGTTGCTCGTGTCCATCAAACTGACCGCCGATAGTTTTCATATGGAGTGTTTATCCCATGTGTCTGTGAGAACTTTCATGTATCGATTATATGACTAGTCCTTAGACTTGAGGTCTTTACAATCTTATGTGTGGATCAAATAACTTTGACATTCTCTTTCCCCGGTTCAAAAGATCCGGTCATAATGGTATGATTGGGTAATTTGTTGAAACACATGAAGTTTGTAAAGATACAATAGAGAATCGCCATTCTCTCGGATAATATTTTCTTATAAGAGTAGTATTCCAGTTCGCGGGTTGATATGTGTGATCAGTGCTTGAGACTGTGGCCACAGCGGAAGAATCATGAGAGATTCTTGGGTTAGCACGATTCATGACACTATTAACATCATACCTTTGACCATGTGGGTAGACACTTTCCGTACCCTAGGTCAATAAATGGGGTTACAGTGAGGCGAGGGACCGTATCATATGTAAATCACATACATAATGGGTATATATATCTTTCCTTCTCATTTGAGGGCCTTGGCATGTTGCTAGATGCCAACCTTGGTCATTGAAATCGAACGACCATCTGATCGGAGGATAATTTATGTTCGATTAAATTATCACGATTCATTTCATGTCCAACTTGAGGGGAACCCAAAAGGTCACACACAACAAAGTCGAAATCAATGGTTAATAGTGCACAATACAAATATAACATCATATATGATTGCTGTAGGAATTGTTCATAAATGGTTCAATGTGTTTAATTATTGAACAAATCATTTATGAGGTTCCATAGTGGCTTAGGGATCGGTAAATGACAATAGGAGCACTTTGGGAATTGGAATAAATAATAATAATAATAATAAATAAATAAAAATTACTATTTATGTGATAGTAAAAAAATTTGTTATTTGTTTTGAATTCCAATTTGGCCCAAACTCTTATTAGGGTTTTATAATCTCATTAAACCACTAAATTAAGATCCAATGGCTAAGATTAAATTAGCTTTTATCCCACATCAGATTCTTAATTAATTTTGTTGTATTTGGAGCACTATATAAACCCAAAGAATTCTTCATAATTTTTTTACACCAAACCTTTCATATCTTGGGTTTATATAAGTGAGCAACTCTAAAGTTTAAGAGTAAGCCATTGATTTTGAGGATCCTTAAGTCTAATTGACTAGAGAACCTCGAGTTAAAAGTTTTGAGCTATTTGCCTAGGCTAGCACAAGGGCAAAATACCCCTGCACTCAAGGCGTAGTCTTGCCGTTGAGTTTTGGCTTTGGTGTGTGCATCTTTGGAGGCCACACGCTTGGGTGGCTCTTTGGAATGTGGAAGAGCTTGTTGAGCTCGAGAAAAGCTTGTAGATTGGAGGGAGGACTGGAGGAGTCTACGGTTCAAATAACTCTTTTTCTTTCTTTATTTTATTTAGAGTTCTTATGATAGTTAGCAAGTTTAGGTTTAAGTTCTTTGCATGTTTTATGAGTTTTATGCTTAGAATATATAGTAACATGCCTAGGCTTCTAGAATATTAAAAAAAAATGGGTCTTGGCAAAGGGAAAGCGGCATAATAATTTTTATTTTCCGCTGCGCACTCGCGGCCGCTTCCCAACAGTGGTATCAGCTTGCTATTTTTGTTTTGATTATTTTTCACTTGTTTGAACTCGAAATTGGGTGTTTAAAAGCTCGTTGGAAAGCTAACACCCTGAACTTAATTTTAGGCATATATTTTGTATGATTTGGTTAAGATTTGAATTATGAAATTGCATTTAAAATTCACGCGTCTGCAAAAAAACGTGAATAGTAAATTTATTTGAATAAAACAATTGCAATATCATAATTAAATATTAATCAATGTTATTTAATGCCTAAAATAATTCCAACATATTAAAACTCATATGCTTGAGATGATTCTATGTATGATTAGAATTGGCATGATTATTTTAGGGTGCAAGCATCTAGAGACTTTCTAAGAAATAGAGAGTGTATTGCTTATCCCTTAGCTAAGTAATTATTCTGTTATGAACTTAGAGATTTAATAAATATAAATCACTTGTTTTTAATAAAGACATTATAAAAGATACAAGTGGGTTGGGACCAAGGGGCTAATAAAACTTTCCAAACTAAAGTTAATTTCACCAAAGGTATTACCAGAGTTAGATAATGATTTTGGTGTCTTCCTTCACTCACTACCTTTTTATAGCCAAAAGGAAAAGCTGTGAATACATCTAGATAATCATTTACTCAAAGCTTACCTTAAACCATATTTAAAGTGTTGGACTAATTTGGAGGATTTATTGTTTATTCCTGTCACCAAGGCAATAAGAGCCTAAGAGGTAAGGGTATTTAAGAGAGTTCGCTCCACCCTCCCTCTGGGGAATTTCCAATGGAGGAATCCATTTGAGAGTTATTCACTTAAACTTGCTAAAATCCTCAATAATAATTTAAGTCTAAAATTTGCCCCCATTGTAAAGTATAGATCCAAATGGCTTAAACCGTATTTGTAGGACTAGGCTTTACCGGACTGAACAATACCAATTTATCCCTAAATCATACTATTGACAATGGTTTTACTTTTCTGAGTCATAAGACACAGCAACCCTTAGGCGTGGTCTTATAATTTAGTGGCAAAGATTGGGTGTCCACAAGGACTAGCATAAGCTATGGCATGTTTGATTGCCCAACCCAATGATCAAGAATTGTGATTTATATCATAATTGGTTGGGAACCTACCTAATTATCATATTTTATAACGACCGGCCCTAGTCAGAGTTATGAAATGATGATAATGGGATCCTTGCCCACAAGAAATCCATCATATAGGGGTTGATGCGATTGCTTAAAATTTTAAAAAAATTGAGTGGAGCAACTTCATAATATTAAAAGCCATGTTATTATGAAACATTAATGAAAACATATTCCTAATTTTAACATTTTCTCTTAACAGGTGGGTTAAAATATTTCACAAATATTCAAATGGCAAACAGAGTATCACTTCGTTCCATCTTTGATGAGCATAAGCTCAAGGGGACAACTACAATGACTGGTTTAGAAACCTTAAAATTTTCTTATAACAAGAAATGATTTTCTATGTTCTTGAAAGACCATTTCCCCCTGAACCCGTAGAAGATACTGACCAAGATACATTTGATGCTTGGAAGAAACACGTCGATGATGATGAGCAAGCAGTTTGCATAATGCTTGGCTCTATGTCGGATCATCTTCAGAAAGCTCACGAAGATATGGATGCTCAAACCATCATCTTTCATTTGAAGGCGTTGTATGCAACTTCCGTTCATACCGTGAGATTCCAAGTGTCATGTGCCTTATTCCAAACAAGGTATAAAGAAGGATCTATTAGTGGACATGTGCTTAAGATGATTGGCCATATTGAAAAATTGGACAACCTCGAGTTCATCATGGAGCATGAGATAAGTCACGATCTAATTCTTCAGTCCTTACCAAAAGAATTCTCTAAATTTATTATGCAGTTTCATCTGTCTGATAAAGAAGCTAATTTAACAGAATTGCACAATCTGATAAAGCAAGTAGAGAATGACTTGAAACCGGAGCTTAAAACCTATGTCATGCTTACGGGTACGGACCTAAAGCCACAAGGCCCAAAGAAAAATAAGGGCAAGACCAAGACTCCAAATCACCTATAGCCCAATGGTAAGGTGGAGAAGAAAATGGGAAAGGGAAAATGTTTCTTTTATGGAAAGAAGGGCCATTGGAAGAAAGACTGCAGATCGTTGAAAGCCAAGGAAGCTAGGAAGCCCAAGAAGCCAAGAAACCCAATGCTTCAGGTATGTTGTACATGATTGAACTATATTCTCAAAACTCTGAACCTTCTACTTGGGTGCTTGACACCGGTTGTGGGACTCTCTTGGGTAACAATGTGCAGGGCCTGAGAACAATAGGAGACTCCATCATGGGGAGATTGACTTACGCATGGGTAATAGAGTAAAACTGGCTGCATTATACGCGTGGACTTATTCATTAGTTTTGCCGAATGGTTTAGTTTTAGACTTAGAAGATTGTGTTTATGTACCTTCTCTTGTAAAGAACATCATTTCAATTTCTTCTTTATGTAATAAAGGCTTTTCATGCCTAATAAGTTGTAATGAATGTTCTATTTATTACAATGAAATAAAATATGGAGATGGTATTTTGAATAATGGTATCTATGTCTTACAAACTAACAAAGAATGTTCAACCTCTAATATATACAACGTTAACTCGAATAATCTCAATGAATCACTTCTATGGCACAGTCGCTTAGGTCATATCAATGAAATAAGATTAACTAAGCTACATAAGGATGGGTATTTCAAACCCTTCAAATATAAACCTTATGGAACTTGTGAGTCTTGTTTACTTGGTAAAATGACCAAATTACCCCTCAAAGTTAAAGGAAAGCGTGCAGCGGAGACATTGTACTCATACACTCTGATGTATGCAGACCAATATCAGCCACCGCTAGAGGTGGATTCTCTTACTTCATTACCTTTATCGATGATCATTCGCGATATGGGTGTGTGTACCTTATGCGGTACAAATCTGAAGCCTTTGAGAAATTCAAAGACTTCAAGGCTGAAGTAGAATACCAGCTTAATAAAAGTATTAAGTCATTAAGGTGTGACCGAGGTGGTGAATACTTAAGCAACGAATTTCAACATTACTTGAGAGAAAATGACATTATTTCCCAGTGGACTCCTCCGGGAACTCCACAGCATAATGGGGTCTCTGAAAGGAGAAATCGGACATTATTAGATATGGTTTGATCAATGATTCCATGGTCCGATCAATGATGCCAGACACATATCTACCTCTTTCATTTTGGGGTCTTTCTTTAGAAACTGCAACACAACTACTAAACCAAGTTCCTTCCAAGACTGTTAGTCAAAAACCATATGAGTTATGGTCTGGGAAACGTCATAGTCTTAGTTATCTAAGAGTTTGGGGATGTGACGCATATGCCAAGCTCACACAAACTAACAAATTGGATGATAGGGCAGTTAAATGTAAGTTTGTAGGATATGCCTTGAACTCAATAGCATACGTGTTCTATGTCCCAAATGAACAAATAACATTTGTCTCACGAAATGCTAAATTTCTAGAGAATGAATTCCTTCTCAAGAAATATAGTGGGAGTAGACTTGACTTCGATGAGGTACGAGAAGAACAAACTAACATAGAACTAAACCCCAGGCCCCTCAAAAGGGCAGCGACGGAACAACACAAGGTTATGAACTCAAAAGGTCCGGTAGGAAAAGACATGAGCCTGAAAGATATGGTTTCCATATTGATGAGGAACATGATCAGGTCATTGATAATGATGATCCCACCAGTTATGACGAAGTAATGCGTGACATTGATTCAGTCAAGTGGCTTGAGGCCATGAAATCCGAAATAGACTCTATATATCAGAATCAAGTCTGTGACTTGGTAGATGCACCTGAAGGGATAAAACCCATAGGCTGAAAGTATATTTACAAGCGTAAAACTGATGCAGAAGGCAACATCCAAACCTATAAGGCTAGGTTGGTGTGAAAGGTTATAGACAAATCCAAGGAATTGACTATGACGAAACCTTCTCGCATGTTGTAATGATAAAGTCCATTTCAAATTTTACTTGCACTAGCTGCACACTTTGATTATGTGATTTGGCAGATGGATGTCAAAACAGCTTTCCTTAATAGGAACCTCGTTGAGGAATTCTATATGACACAACCTGAGGGGTTTTCATCTAAGGATGATAATAATAAAGTATGCAAGCTTAAACAATCCATTTATGGACTCAAACAAGCCTCCATAAGTTGGAATATACGATTTGATGAGACAATCAAAGAATTTGACTTCATCAAAAATGTAGACGAGCCTTGTGTTTACAGGAAAAGTAGTGGGAGTGTTGTTGTTTTTCTTGTATTATATGTCGATGACATATTGATCATCGGGAATGATATTCCCATGATGCAAGCCACCAAGAAATGGTTATCTCAGAATTTCTCCATGAAAGATTTGGGAGAAGCAGCCTATATCCTCGGCATTAAGATCTATCGTAATAGATCTAAGAGGTTGTTAGGACTTTCTCAATCTACGAACATAGATAAAGTTTTGAAAAGATTCAAAATGAAAGATTCCAAAAGAGGTAATTTACCTACTTGTCATTGAATCAAATTATCTAAGGAGCAATGTCCACATACTCCTTCAGATAGAGAGCGTATGAGTAGGATCCCTTATGCTTCAGCAATATGATCGATCATGTACGCCATGCTATGTACAAGACCTGATGTCTCTTATGCTCTTAGCATAACGAGCAGGTATCAGACAAATCCTGGTGAGCAATACTGGGCAGCTGTCAAAACCATCCTCAAGTATATGAGAAGAACTAAGGATGTGTTCTTGACATACAGAGATTGTTCTGAGATGAAGGTCATTGGTTATTGTGATGCGAGCTTTCAGACCGATAGGGATGACAGCAGATCGCAAACAAGATATTTGTTTACTTTGAAAGGCGGAGCTGTCAGTTGTAAGAGCTCAAAGCAGTCAACTACAGCGGACTCCACCACTGAAGCCGAATATATTGCAGCATCTGAGACAGCTAAAGAAGCATTCTGGATAAAGAAGTTCATAACGGAGCTGGAAGTGCTTCCTGCGATATAGAATGGCATCACGATGTACTATGACAACACGAGCGCGATTGCTCAATCAAAGGAACCAAGGTCCCACCAGAAATCCAATCATGTACTCATGCGATTTCATCTCATCAGGGAGATTGTTGAGAGAAAAAAAGTTATTATAGAGAAAATACCCACAGACGATAATCTTGCAGATTGTCTGACTAAAAGGCTGACTCAACAAAAGCATGATAGGCACACCCAATAGTATGGTGTCCAGATTCATACTAGTTGGCTATAGTGCAAGTGGGAGATTGTTAGCGATATACCCTATACCCAACTTGTGGATGGGCTATATCTACATGTATTTGTAATATTTTCATTAATTAATAAAATGGCAATCTTTATTATATGTGTCTTACATAACTTATATGAATCATCAACACTGTAATAAAGCCCTTGGAGTAATAAGATGATGGCTTCCATGCCTTATGAGAATCATTACTCTTAAATGTTTCTAGTCATAGTTTTGTGAATAATCTGGGCGTTCATAAAGCGGAGAGACTAGCATGATGATATGATCCGCCCTTAAGTGGGGTAGCCGATCTCATAGGCTACTAGCGGAGATCCGTCCGCTTGGTGTATCACATGGATGCATGAGTTGCTCGTGTCCATCGAACTGACCGCCGAAAGTTTTCATATGGAGTGTTTATCCCATGTGTCTGTGAGAACTTTCATGTATCGATTATATGACTAGTCCTTAGACTTGAGGTCTTTACAATCTTATGTGTGGATCTAATAACTTTGACATTCTCCTTCCCCGATTCAAAATATACGGTTATAAGGGTATGATTGGGTCATTTGTTGAAACACATGAAGTTTGTAAAGATACAACAGAGAATCGCCACTCTCTCGGATAATATTTTCTTATAAGAGTAGTATTCCAATTCGCGGGTCGATATATGTGATCAGTGCTTGAGACTGTGGCCACATCGGAAGAATCATGTGAGATTATTGGGTTAGCACGATTCATGACACTATAAAGATCATACCTTTGACTATATGGGTAGACACTTTCCGTACCCTAGGTCAATATGTGGGGATACAGTGAGGCGAAGGACCGTATCCTATGTAAATCGCATACAATATGGGTATATATATCTTTCCTTCTCATTTGGGGGCCTTGGCATTTTGCTAGATATCAACCTTGGTCATTGAAATCGAACGACATCCTGATCGAGGATAATTTATGTTCGATTAAATTATCACGATTCATTTCATGTCCAACTTGAGGGGAACCCAAAAGGTCACACAAAAAAAAAGTTGAAATCAATGGTTAACAGTGCACAGTACAAATATAACAGCATATATGATTGTTGTAGGAATTGTTCATGAATGGTTCAATGTGTTTAATTATTGAACATATCATTTATGAGGTTCCATAGTGGCTTAGGGATTGGTGAATAACGATAGGGGCACTTTGGGAATTGGAATAATAATAATATAATAATAATAAATAAAAATTACTATTCATGTGAATAGTAACGTGAATACTAAAAAAATTGTTTTTGTTTTGAATTCCAATTCGGCCCAAACTCTTATTAGGGTCTTATAATCTCATTAAACCACTAAATTAATATCCAATGGCTAAGATTAAATTAGCTTTTTTCCCACATCGGATTCTTAATTAATTTTGTTGTCTTTGGAGCACTATATAAACCCAAAGAATTCTTCACAATTTTTTTACACCAAACCTTTCATATCTTGGGTTTATATAAGTGAGCAACTCTAAAGTTTAAGAGTAAGCCACTAATTTTGAGGATCCTAAAGTCTAATTGACTAGAGGAACCTCGAGTTAAAAGTTTTGAGGTATTTGCATAGGCTAGCACCTAGGGCAAAATACCCGTGCACTCAAGGCGTAGTCTTGCCATTGAGTTTTGGCTTTGGTATGTGCATATTTAGAGGCCACACACTTGGGTGGCTCTTTGGAACGTGGAAGATCTTGCTGAGTTCGAGAAAAGCTTGTAGATTGGAGGGAGGACGTGAGGAGTCTACGGTTCAAATAAGTCTTTTTCTTTCTTTATTTTAATTAGAGTTCTTACAATAGTTAACATCTTAGGTTTATGTTCTTTGCATGTTTTATGAGTTTTATGCTTAGAATATATAGTAACATGCCTAGGCTTGTTGAATAATCAAAACAAATGGGTCTTGGGCAAAGGGAAAACGGCATAATAATTTTTATTTTCTGCTGCGCACTCGCAGCCGCTTCCCAACACTTTGGAGGCTACACACTTGGGTGGCTTTTTGGAACGTGGAAGAGCTTGCTGAGTTCGAGAAAAGCTTGTAGATTGGAGGGAGGACTGGAGGAGTCTTCGGTTCAAGTAAGTCTTTTTCTTTCTTTATTTTAATTAGAGTTTTTATGATAGTTAGCATGTTTAGGTTTATGTTCTTTGCATGTTTTATGAGTTTTATGCTTAGAATATATAGTAACATGCCTAGGCTTGTAGAATAATAAAAAAAATGGGTCTTGGGCAAAAGGAAAGCGGCATAATATTTTTGATTTTCCGCTGCGCACTCGCGGCCGCTTCCCAACAGTGGAATCAGCGCGCCGTTTTTGTTTTGATTAGTTCTCACTCATTGAACTCGAAATTGGGTGTTTAAAAGCTTGTTGGAAAGCTAACACCCTGAACGTAATTTTAGGCAAAGTTTTGCATGATTTAGTTAAGCGTTGAATTTGAAATTGCATTTAAAGTTCACGCATCTGCAGAAAAATGTGAATAGTAAATTTATTTGAATAAAATAAAATACAATATCATAATTAAATATTAATCAAAGTTATTTAATGCCTAAAATAATTCCAACATATTAAAATTCATATGCTTTATGATTATATGTATGATTAGAATTGGCATGATTATTTTAAGGTGCATGCATCTAAGACTTTCGAAGAAATAGAGAGTCTATTGCTTATCCCTTAGCTAATTAATTATTCCGTTATGAACTTAGAGATTTATTACCTATAAGGCAAATAAATATAAATCACTTGTTTATAATAAAAGACATTATAAAAGAGACAAGTGGGTTTGGACCAAGGGGTTAATAAAACTTTCTAAAATAAAGTTAATTTAGTCAAAGGTATTACTAGAGTTAGATAACGATTTGGTGTCTTCCTACACTCACTACCTTTTTATAGCCAAAAGGAAAAGTTGTGAAGACAGCTAGATAATCATTTACTCAAAGCTTACCTTAAAGCATATTTAAAGTGTTAGACTAATTTGGAGGATCTATTGTTTATTCCTGTCACCAAGGCAATAAGAGCCTAAGAGGCAAGGGTATTTAGAGAGTTCGCTCCACCCTCCCTCTAAGGATTTTCAATGGAGGAATCCATTTGACAGTTATTCACTTAAACTTGCTAAAATCCTCAATAATAATTTAAGTCTAAAATTTGCCTCCTATTGTAAAGTATAGACCCAAAGAACTTAAACCGTATTGGCAGGACTAGGCTTTACCAGACTGACCAATACCAATTTGTCCCTAAATGATACTATTGACAATGATTTGAATTTTTTGAGTCATAAAACGCAGCGACCCTTAGGCGTGGTCTTATAACTTAGTGGCAAAGATTGGGTGTCCTCAAGTACTAGCTTAAGCTATGGCATGTTTGATTGCCCAACCCAAATATCAAGGAATTGTGATTTATATCATAAATTGGTTGGGAACCTACCTAATTATCATATTTTATAACGACCGGCCCTAGTCAGAGTTATGAAATGATGATAATGGGATCCTTGCCCATAAGAAATCCATCATATTGGGGTTGATGCGATTTGCTTAAAATTTTAAAACAATTGAGTGGGAGCAACTTCATAATATTAAAAGCCAATGTTATTATGAAACATTAATGAAAACAGATTCCTAGTTTTAACATTTTCTCTTAACATGTGGGTTAAAATATTTCACAAACATTCAAATGGAAAACAGATTATCACTTCGTTCCATCCTTGATGAGCATAAGCTCAAAGGGGACAACTACAATGACTGGTTTAGAAATCTTAAAATTACACAATATGATAAAACAATCAGAGAAGGACTTGAAACCGGAGCTTAAAACCTCGGTCATGCTTATGGGTACGGACCTGAAGCCACGAGGCCCAAAGAAAAATAAGGGCAAGGCCAAGGCTCAAGATCACCTAAAGCCCAATGGTAAGGTGGAGAAGAAAAAGGGAAAGGGGAAATGTTTCTTTTGTGGAAAGAATGGTCATTGGAAGAAAGACTGCAGATCCTTGAAAGCCAAGGAAGCTAGGGAAGCCCAAATGGCCAAGAATCCCAATGCTTCAGGTATGTTGTATATGACTGAACTATATTCTCAAAACTCTGAACCTTCTACTTGGGTGCTTGACACCGGTTGTGGGACTCACTTGTGTAACGATGTGCAGGGCCTGAGAAACAGTAGGAGACTCCATCATGGGGAGGTTGACTTACGCATGGGTAATGGAGAAAAATTGGCTGCATTGTGCGTGGGGACTTATCTATTAGTTTTGCCGAATGGTTTAGTTTTTGACTTAGAAGATTGTGTTTATGTACATTCTCTAGTAAAGAACATCATTTCAATTTATACTTTATGTAATAAAGGCTTTTCATGTCTGATAAGTTGTAATGAATGTTCTATTTATTTCAATGAAATAAAATATGGAGATGGTATTTTGAATAATAGTATCTATGTCTTTCAACTAACAAAGATGTTCAACCTCTAATATATACAATGTTAACTCGAATAATCTCAATGAATCCCTTCTATGGCACAATCGCTTAGGTCATAACAATGAAACAAGATTAACTAAGCTACATAAGGATGGGTATTTCAAACCCTTCAAATATAAACCTTATGGAACTTGTGAGTCTTGTTTACTTGGTAAAATGACCAAATTACCCCTCAAAGTTAAAGGAAAGCGTGCAGCGGAGACATTGTAACTCATACACTCTGATGTATGCAGACCAATATCAGCCACCGCTAGAGGTGGATTCTCTTACTTCATTACCTTTATCGATGATCATTCGCGATATGGGTGTTTGTACCTTATGCGGTACAAATCTGAAGCCTTTGAGAAATTCAAAGACTTCAAGGATGAAGTAGAATACCAGCTTAATAAAAGTATTAAGTCATTAAGGTGTGACCTGTTGAGTTCCTAATTAGTTCCCAAGAATCATCCAAAACAAGCAAGAAATCGCATGAATACATCAAGGAATAATGGCGGAAACATCTCATTTCCTTCCATTGAGTGATTTTTATTCAAGATCCGAGATTGGCATGGGTTGTTGGCCAAAGTCAAGCCCTTGTCCGTCGAAGATGTGTTTGAATCACGAAGGCTTTGTTCCATATCAGTGTCTTGTCCAAGTTGTGGTTTGTTGGCCAAAGTCAAGACCACTTCTTGTCCATCGACATTGATTACGAAGCTTTCCATGGTCAATGGGTCGCGCTTGACTGGGATCACTAGGTTTGTTGTGCCAAAGCCAAGGCTTAGTTGATTCAGAGGAAAAAGGTTAGGTAATACATTGGATGTATTGGCATATATAAGATATATGTTTAGGATTTGGATATCCGCCTACTGGATCTAGGAATTGGATGAGATCCAATTGATCTTCGAGATCTACCTAGTTAATTATCATAAATAACGAAATGCCAAAAAATAGAAAAAATATGACTAGAAATTTGGTCGTCTTTGATGTAGGACTTCACATACCCGGCTGGATGTATTTCACGTCTAGCCAGGCATGCAGAGTCCAGAACTATAAAAATAAATATGATAAGGGTGCCCTCAGGTCTTACCTTTTTAGTTACTTTCTCGGAAGTGCGTTAGGCCGTCGCCGGAAGGATTGCTGGTTGGTTTCAAGGTTTGATTCACTGTTTGCTGTTTTTGGTTTACTGTTTGCTATTTTTCTGGTTGCTGGTCACTGTTTTACTGGTTGTTGGTCACTATTTTTCTGGTCACTGTTTACACTGGTTGCTGTTTGCTATTTTCGGTCGCTGTTTCTGGTTGTTGTGTTTGATTTTTTTTGGTTTTTGGTTGTTTTTTGGGCGCTGTTTTGGTTGTTTTTTGGGCGCTATTTTAGTTGCTATTTTGGTTGTTTTTGGCACTGTTTTGGTTGTTTTTAGGCGCTGTTTCTGGTTGTTGTGTTTGGTTTTTTTTTTCGATATTTTTGGTTGGTTTTTTTTTTGTGATTCTCTCTATTTTTTTCTTGTTTTTTTCTCAGTTTTTTGTGATGGTTGGCTGGTTGTTGTTTTGGGTTTTTTACTGTTTGTCTCTCGGTGACGCTCTAGGGTTTTTGTTTGTTGTTTTTTCGGTGGTGTTGTCTCAAAGAAGAAGAAAAAACCTCTATGGTTGTAATCCAAGAGCCTCCCCTATAAAGAAGAAAAGAATCTACTTTTTATAATGATTTGAATGGATCTCCCAATGGGGAAACAAATCATGGAAATTTAGGAGATATATTCTCAAATTATTTTGGGAATAAAATCTCATAAATATGGTGATAAGGGGATCTTAAATCTTGTTAATTTGGTAAGGGTGTGATTTCAAATCTTTGTTGAGTTTGGCAAGAAGGGGATTTCAAATCTTTGTTTTTTTGGCAAGTGATGAGAGTATTTGGGTGTGTGGATTGCATGGGTTATGGGCCGAGTATTGCATGGGGTTAATAGACCGATTGCATGGGCTGCATGGTGGGTCCGAGGCTAAGGTTTGAAGCAGAAACTGACTGAGCGAGTCTGAGGCTAGCTAGTGAGTCTGAATCCAATAAGGTGCTAATTTTGGAGGTTTTCCTTCCTTCCGGCATTCATTTTTCGCAACTTCCGCAACTTTTCAGGTAGTGCCTCCATACGAGGCTCATCATTGGGCTCATGTAAAAATGCAATATCTACAGTCGCCCCCACTTTGATAGGGCTTGTGCAGTGTGTGACAGTGACAACCCTATCAAAGTCATGCATGCATTTTTACTTACCTGGTTCGTCGACCGTTGCCGAACTTACCTGTTATTTCGCTGCTTTTGCGAGATGCTTCGATCTCTGGGATTTATTCCCGAACTAAGTTGAGTTGATGGAGACGTGCTTCGACCCCTGGGATTCATTCCCGTACCATGCTGAGTGTGAGATGTTTCGATCTCTGGGATTCATTCCTGAACTGAGTTGAGTTGATGGCGAGGTGCTTCGACCCCTGGGATTCATTCATGAACCATACTGGGTGTGAGATGCTTCGATCTCTGAGTTGAGTTGATGGCGAGGTGCTTCGTGTTGGACAAAATGACCCATAGCGTCACTATTTGCACAGATCATTATGTTGTTGTAGCAAATTAACTATGTGACAAGGAAATGGCACTCTCATCATTTGTGATTAGATCACCATAGATATATAAATGAAGAGAGGTCCATATGATTAGTTCCTGGATTGAGATGATATGAGACAGTATCAGTCCACAAAGGATTAATCATTAAATATCCCTAGCCGGAGTATTATCGAGACAGGACATCGATAATGCGAAATAGGCTAGTATTGCACTTGTGCGCGTTGTGAGGGCACGACGACATAGTTCTCATATATTTAAGTATTGGATACTTATGCAAGTACGATAGGAGGTTGTGTTTCACCGATGGTACGGGAAACAGCTTCGCTCTGGATAGACCCCTCGGAATCCCATTGGTATTATGACTATGTGTCTATGGGAGGCCGAAATCAGGGTAGGTGTGTATGGTCTTAACCTGAGACTTACATCGCTAATACTTACGATAATCGATAGACTTTGGTCTTGGTGGTACAAGGCTTTAACCGGTTCTGCGTACACCACTTCTGGGTTTATCAGAGAGTCGTAGTGTATTGGGTGTGATGTCAAGACGGAAGTATCACTTCAGTCATATTGGAGATGATGTCACACAGGATACGGTATTAGTGCTCTTAAGTGCTGCGCGGCCATCTGGATATTATGACAAGGTCATGTATATCCGATTATAGAGACTAGTTACCAGACATCCGACATGTGCTTCGTACGGGGCAGACACAAATCCAGCCCTAGGCCTAGCACGTGACTATCCGATACTGGGCCGATATACATAATACTACGGTATACTACGCTTGATACAGATCTATATATTCCTGTAAGAATATTTCTGGAGAATTGGGTAGGCATGGCGCTTTGCTAGAAGCTAACCTTGTCTTGTAAATCGGTATAAACGTAGTACGAGGTACTTACTTGTTCGGATTATCCGACGACCGTATTTACTGCCAACATATCTGGAGATCTCATGGGTCGCTTCCTGAAGATTCACCGATGACGTATGACTCGCACTTTAATTAATCTGGGATTAATTAGAAGAGAGAGAAAATTAATCTGGGATTAATTGCGGAGATATTTTATCTGGGATAAAATATTAATTAAAGAGAGAGAACGATTAATTTGGAATTAATCGATAAAATAATATATTCGATATATTATAAGAAATTGGATTTCGACGCGGAATTAAAATTAGATTTTAATTCGGGCGAACGAATTAATTTAGAATTAATTCGTTAGCGACGTAAATAGTGATATCGCTAGGCGTAATCATTTAATTATGACGCAACGGAAAATTCGTTAATTTGGAATTAGCGAACCCGAGCCCGGATTATTTGCGAGCGCATTCGCATTTCGAATTCGAGTGCGGTACGTAAGTCAAATCGTGCGTCAAATCGCTAGTCACATCAAGCGTCGAATCAAATGTCACTTTGAGTGATATGACATGTTGTCACTTGATTTGAGTGATTGATGTAGAAGTTGAAAAAGCAACTTTTGCTTTTTGCTTTTTGACTTTAGCATTTAAAGAAAAGTAAAATATATGGTAAATGGTTTTAATTTTGGAAAAATATAAAAACCTATTACATTTTATTTTCTTTTTACTTTTTCTCTCTCACCTTTTACGCATCTCTTCCTCTCCCTCTCTTTTCTCTCCTTCTTCCACTTTCGGCTTGGAGCCGATTTCTTCTCCAAAAATTTCTGGTTTGACCGAAATTTTGAGAAGCAAATGAGAAGAGTAGTGCTAGCACACACATGGGTTATATTATGGTGATAGGGAAACGAATTTTTAGCTTGGAAAGCTTGAAGCTTGGGGCTTCAATGGAGTCTTTCATGGCCGATTTTTGGAGCATCAAAACAGCCCCCACCGTGCAGTCCACTGCAGTTCAAGAAGGCCCAAAACCGAGCTTGATGGAGGCATAAACATGAAGTGCGAATTTGGTCCATCTTTGATGCATCTCTACCGATCCATGTGATTTTTTCCGCACCTCATTTGGTTGTATTCTACTCGTTTTTATGCATGATTTATGATCTTGGGACTTGATTGAAACTCAACAATGGTATCTTGAGCCATTTGTGCATAAAACGTTTTTAGGGTTCTTGAGCAAAATTTGGGGCTTTTTGATTTAAGCTTGATTTTGACAAATTGTTTGTTTAAGAATGCTTGTATATGAATAACTTAGAGTTATATGTAATCAATTTGAAGAAAAATTAATTGGATTGATTTTCCCCAATTTGCTTATTGTTGGCCAAAACTTTAATTTGGGTAAACTTGATTTTGAGCTTTTTTAATGAAATTGGATGATTTAGAATGCTTAAATGTTGTTTAATTGATGATTGATTAGATCAATTTGATGAAAAAGTGTTTGGAATAATTTTCCCTAATTTGCTTGTGATGGCCGAATTTGGCAAGTGCCCTAATGTCTTGGATTTTTGATTTTTGTTCATTGGATGACTTGGAAATCATTTGGGGATGTTGAATTTATGTTTGATTGGGTTCAATTGGATTGAATTTGATTTGGGCATATTTTTCCCCTTTGGCCGAGACACTTGAAGCATGAAATTGGGTTTGATTTTGATTTAATTATGTTGGACATGATTAATTGATGTTAAGCATGATTAATTGGACAAATCTGATGTTTTGGAAACTTTGATTTGGGCAATTAATAATGCTATACACTTTAGGTAATTTAATTGGAAAATTTGGAATTTTTGAAATTAAATTATTGGGCCTTAAAATTGGATTTGGGCTTTTAAAGTTTTTATTGGGTTTATTGGACTTTGTTGTACAAAGTTGGTTTAGGCCAAAATTGGTTGGATCCAATTAGGCCCAAAACCGCTTCCAAAAGGCCCAAATGCGACCAATGAACCTTTAACGTTTAATTGGGCCTAATGGGCCTAAATTAATTTATGGGCTTATGGGGTAACTCCCGGATTGGACTTTGGTTGCGGGTTTGACCCGAGTTGACCAAAAGTCCACGCCTCAAGAAATTAATTAAAAGCCCATTGGACTTTAATTAAATTAATATTGGATATTAATCGGGCTTTGAGACTCGTAACGATTAATTTGGAATTTAAGTCGTAAAGGTTTATTTTATAAGTGTAATATTTAATTTGGAATTAAATAATGAATTAGAATTAAATACGTATTAAATTGGATTTAATCATGTAATTAATTTTATTTGAGAAATCGTACTTTGAGTACGTGTTCGCAATACGAGTTTGACTCGAACAAAATCAAATCTTTGTTTGAACATTGGATGATCACTAATTATCAAGATTAATTAATTGGATTAGATTGACTGATAACATGCTTGTATGAATACATGGTTGTGATGTTTGAATAATGTATATCGGATGGATATTAGCTGGGTGGGGCGATTTTGGAAATTGTAATAAATTTGATTTATTAATTGGACCTGCGAGTCCAGCCTTATCTCATATTTCTTTGTATTCTCTTCTCACTTATTCCCCTCAATGTACATGAGGTTTCTTTAGAAGTGTAGTGTAACGGGTAGAAGAAATATTTGTGCTAGCGGAGAGAGAAAGTGAGAGATTTGATCTAGGATCAATGTAAAATATCCATCCGCATATCATTATTATTTTATCATATGCGCTTTATTATGTGTTTAGAATGCATGTTTAAGGGTGTATGATGATGAGACCTTAACAAAGATAATAAATTGGTTGCTAATTTGCACGCGAAAAACCCTCGTTATATATCAAGCGTTTATTTTCCTTCCATTGAGTGATTCTTACTCAAGATCCGAGATTGGCAGGGGTTGTTGGCCAAAGTCAAGCCATTGTCCGTCGAAGATGTGTTTTAATCACGAGGCTTTGTTCCATATCGGTGTCGTGTCCAAGTTGTGGTTTGTTGGCCAAAGTCAAGACCACTTCTTGTCCATTGACATTGATTACGAAGCTTCCATGTCAATGGGTCTGCGCTTGACTGGTATCACTAGGTTTGTTGTGCCAAAGCCAAGGCCTAGTTGATTCAGAGGAAAAAGGTTAGGGTATACATTCGATGTATAGGCATATATAAGATATATGTTTGGTGTTGGATAATATGACCCATAGCGTCACTATTTGTACAGATCATGGTGTTGTTGTACAAATTAACTATGTGACAAAGGAGATTGCACATTTAAACGAATGTGTTTGGAACAAATTTCCCCAATTTTTTATGTTGGCATAAAGTGAAAAATTTGGGTAAACTTATTTTGAGCATATTTTGTGAAATTGGATGAATGAGAATGCTTAAAGTATGTTTAATTTAAGATTGATTGGATCAATTTGTTGAAATTGTTTGGAACAAATTTCCCCAATTTTTTTGTTGGCATAAAGTGATAAATTTGGGTAAACTTGATTTTGAGCATGTTTGATGAAATTGGATGATTTAGAATGCTTAAAGTATGTTTAATTGATGATTGATTGGATCAATTTGTTGAAAATGAGTTTGGAACAATTTTCCCCAAATTGCTTATGTTGGCCGAAAATTGAGAACCCTAAATTTCTTGGTAATTTTGTTTGTTTGATCATTGGATGACTTAAAACAATTGGGTAATGTTGAATTGAAATTTGATTGGATTGAATTTTGATTTGGAACAATTTTCCCAAATTAAAGTAGGCTTGGCCGAATTCAATTGGATATGAAATTCATTGTGTTTTTTGATTTTAATTCATTGGATGAATTGAATTGATTTCGGAAATGATGATTGTGGATTCAATTGGATTGAAACCGAATCGGATTGAAAAACCCCTAATTACCGAGAACAAAAGCATGTAAATTGGGTTTGATTTTAATAAATTGTGTTGGACACTATTTTAATGTTAAAGTGCATGATTAATTAGGCTAATTGATGTTTTAGAAATGTTAATTGGATAATTAATTGTGTATTACACTTAGGTTAATTAATTATGGAATTTGGAATTTTATAAGTTAATTAATTGGGCTTATTTTGGAAATTGGGCCTTATAGGTTGTAATTGGGCCTTTGGGCTTGGTTGTACCAAGTTAGGTTTAGGCCAATTTGGTTGGATCCAATTGGGCCCAAAACCGCATCCATAAAGTCCAATTATGACTTAATGGACCTTAATTATTTAATTGGGCCTAATGGGCCAAAATTAATTTAAAGGCTTATGGGGTAACTCCCGGATTGGATTTTGGTTATCGGTTTGACCCGAGTTGACCAAAAGTCCACGCCTTAAGAAATTAATTAAAAGCCCATTGGACTTTAATTAAATAAACATTAGATGCTAATTGGGCTTTGAGACCCATTGCGATTAAATTTGGAATTTAAGTCGTAAAGGTTCATTAAGTAAAGTGTAATATTCAATTTGGAATTGAATAATGAATTAGTATTAAATACATGTTAAATTGGATTTAATGTTGTAGTTTAATTTAATTCAAGAATTCGTACTTTCAGTACTTATTCGCTAAACGAGTTTGACTCAAGCAAAAATCAAATCGTTGTTTGAACATTGGATGATCACTAATTATTAGATTAATTAATTTGATTAGATTGATTGATAACATGCTTGTATGAATACATGGTTGCGATGCATGAATAATGTATATCGGATGGATATTAGTCGGGTGGGGCAATTTGGAAATTGTTGTAATAATAAATTGATTTATTAAATTGGACCTGCGTGTCCAGCCTTATCACCTCTATACTCTTTGTATTCTCTTCTCACCTATTCCCCTCAATGTAAATGAGGTTTCTTTAGAAGTATAGTGTAACGGGTAGAAGTAAATACATGTGCTAGCTTTGGAGAGAGAAAATGAGAGATTTGATCTAGGATCAATGTAAAGTATCCATCCGCATATCATTATTATTTTATTTTCATATGCGCTTTATTATGTGTTTAGAATGCATGTTTAAGGGTGTATGAAGATGAGACCTTAACAAATAATAATTGGTAGCCAATTGCACGCGAAAAACCCTCGCTCAATATCAAATGTTTTTCCTTCCATTGAGTGATTCTTACTCATGATCCGAGATTGGCATGGGTTGTTGGCCAAAGTCAAGCCCTTGTCCGTCGAAGATGTTTTGAATCACGAGGCTTTGTTCCATATTGGTGTCATGTCCAAGTTGTGGTTTGTTGGCCAAAGTCAAGACCACTTCTTGTCCATCGACATTGATTACGAAGCTTTCCATGGTCAATGGGTCACACTTGACTGGGATCACTAAGTTTTTTGTGCCAAAGCCAAGGCTTAGTTGATTCAGAGGAAAAAGGTTAGGTAATACATTGTATGTATTGGCATATATAAGATATATGTTTAGGATTTGGATATCCGCCTACTGGATCTAGGAATTGGATGGGATCCAATTGATCTTCGAGATCTACCTAGTTAATTATCATACAATTTGTTGGTCAAAGTCAAGATTGTGTGATATTTAACGGGATCCTAGCCCACTAGGAAACATGGTTTCCCGAGTACTCGACAGAGGGTTAGAGACTCGCCGAAAAATAGTGGGAGGCAAGAATTGAATTTGCAATACTCGTTCAATTACTCGCCCTACGCGCTCATTCAAATTATTTCGTCGTTAGATTAAATGTTAGTTGGACTAATATTTAAATTGTTGTTTTAATAAACAGTTGGACTGTATTATATTTGATTATATATAATTGGATTATATTAATCAATATATTTGAATTAATTAATTTCAGTTTACAGTTGATTTTATAGTTGGACTTTAGTAATCAATGTAATTGAGGTTAATTAATTTAGATTATATTTTATTATATAGTTGGACTATTATAATCATTATAATAAATAGTACCACAAATCGTTGATTAAATAGTTGGACTATTAGAATCAAGATATAAAAATGAAAGATTAGTGTTTAGACATAATCCTGGGTGAAAATGTATTTAAACGACTTTAATTTTCAAATTGGGAATAAATTTGAGGATGGTCCTGGAAAAATAATAAGTTATTTTATCTGATAAAAATAACGTATTATGCCTAAGCCGGAGTTAAGCAATTAGTAGAGCTATAATCTTTGGAAGATCATGTAATGATAACTTAAGTGCTTAATCCATTATGTTTGTCATAATTATGTTCACAACTAGTATAAAATTAGATTTTAGATACTTAGTGTGGTACTATATATAATATATGATGTTCAGAATCTGTTTGAACAGGATTACTAACTTCATTTGAGATTTATCTGCGAATTGAAAACGGGACGAAAGTCGCTGTTTAACGTAGATACCTGAATTTAGGAAACTACCTTTGGGTTAGTACTTGAAATTTAGAAACTGTTATAATGTAGCTAGTTGACTAGAAACATTATCTCGATATCGCGTATAAACCCCTGCGGGTGTACCTTATATTCTAGAACACTAAAGTGTTTCATTATATAAAGATGATATTGAGATAAACACATTAGATGTGAATAACAGAATTTTTATATTTTGAATATAAATGATATCTCAATTATATAACATGACAAATAAAATAGCTCAAAATGATTTGATCAGTTTAAGAAACTTAATTTGTGGCGTTATCTGGGACACACAAAACAAGACTCGTATATCCGCACTTTGAGAGAGAGCGGGTATAGGACTGATTTGATTTCTGTTCAAATAAAGTCAAAGTCTACAAATCTAGTTTATTGGGCAAAGTGCCTAAAACACTATTTACTTGGTAAAAGTGTAAATGCCACCGATCTGTTAGCCAACTTCATAGTGAAGTTAAGAGGGCCCATGTTAGCTAGGTCTAGATATGGATATGAATATTTCGTGACCTTTACGGATTGTGGCATCGCGTGTATGGTTATGTGTGTCTTTGAAGAACACCAAATCGGAAACTTTCACAGTTTCGACACGAAATAGACAAACAGATCGGCTAAAGTATTTGAACCGTCACGGTAAGACCGTAATGAAAAATACTTAAGCAATAAGTTTCTAGTATACATGAAAGAGTATAGTATTCTTTCAAATGAGGACTCCTCTCGGAACACGTCAGTTTGACGGTGTGTCCGAACGGATTAACCGAATTTTTTGTTAGACATAATAAGGTTAATCACGAGTCGCTCTGAGCTACTATTTCCTTCAATGGATAAGCTTTTAACAGTGCAAGAACTTATTTTGAATAAGGTTCCATAACAATCTGATGACAGATATCATATTAGATATGAACGGGAAAGAAAACGGGTTTATTATTCCTGATAATTTGGGTATGTAGGCATATGTTTGGATGATACCAAACTAAAACCCAAATAGGATAAGTGCCAAATGTAGGTCATCCTAGGGATACCATAAGTATTGTTACTTATACACCCTCACGAGGGAGAACAATTAGAGATTGTTGCTCACCATGCGGGTTTCCTGAGAGGAATACCGATTATGCAGTGGTAAGTGGGAGAGGCGGATAGTATAAACTCGATGAAAAATCGGAGTAATATTATTCAAGGCACCGAATTTTAATAGAACTGAATAGTTCATCAAGGATGAAACTATTACCATTAATTCTTCGATCAATACACAAGAACCGCGTAGTAGGATATAAGAGTCAGAAAACAACACTGGGGTGTAGGGGTTTCTGATAGCACCTCATAAAGATGTCTATCTTATTGAGGGAATACTAACTGACTACGTATGAGGAAGTGATACAAGGTATCAACTCCCCATTATGTGAAAGTGCCATATAATCCGAAATGGATTCCATGTATATCAACCAGTTGGATACTAGTTGATGTACCACAAGGCATTGTGCCTAATGGTACTTAAAAGTCTTCTAGGAAGACATACATGGATGTCAAAACATACCAACGTATAAAGCAAGGCTTTAACGGAAAGGTATCGTTATCAACATTGTGTTGATTACGATTCAACCCTTTACCTGTTGCCACGGTAAATTCATTTGGATAATGCTTGTTATTCGATCCATGATTGGATTGAAGCAAGCATTAGGTTCTTGGAATTATCGCTTTGATATAATCATAATGGTGTATGATTTGATTCAAAACGAAAATGATTCTTTTGTGTAAAGAAGAGGGTTAGTGGGAGCGCACTGACAGTGGATGTCTCTTAAAATAATGATAATACGTCATTTCTTGGAAATGATATTCCCATAAATATAAATATCGGCGAAAGCTTGGCTTTCGAAATACCTCCTAGAAACCGTACATTGAAAAATGTACACACCTGGTGTATCATACGCTTTGAGCTATGGATTCACAAACAGGCCAATCCGAGTGATAGTCACTGGATTGATGTTAAGAACATCCGTTAGTATCTTAGAGAACCTAAGGATGCTGATGTGTCTTAGTCTATGGAGAAGGAGAACTTGAAGTGACTGGGATCACTGTGTAGCAAGTTTCCTATAACCGATAAAGACGACTAAAAGTCGCAAACGGTACTATATAGTTTGAATAACGGTACAGTGAGTTGGAAATCTTCCAAGCAAGATACTGTTACCGAATAAACAACAAATGCGGGTTGTTGCTGCAGCTGAAGCAGCACTAGAAGTCATTGGGTCGATACAAATCTAATTAGATTAGATATAGTTCTGTTAGCAGCTGAGCTAGGCCTCAGCACAGGCTAAAGAATTAAATGGTCTCATCAACGATCCAGATACATACTTAGATACTCATCTGATTTATCGGATCATATATCGTGGCGATGTGTGATCTCGAATAAATCGCCATCAAGATGATAATCATGCAAAGCCGCTGACGAAAGCATTTTCAGCAGTTTGAGCCAACCGCCTAGTTCGGGTGTTAGACACTCGAGTGACTGGCTATGTGTCCAAGTGGGAGATTGTTTGGCTAATATGACCCATAGCATCACTATTTGTACAGATCATGGTGTTGTGGTACAAATTAACTATGTGACAAAGGAGATTGCACTCTTATCATTGTGATTAGATCACTTTTATCTCTACCGATCCATGTGAGTTTTTCCGCACCTCATTTGGTTGTATTCTACTCGGTTTTTATGCATCTGATTTATGATCTTGGGACTTGATTGAAACTCAACAATGGTATCTTGAGCCATTTGTGCATAAAGTTTTTAGGGTTCTTGAGCAAAATTTGGGGCTTTTGATTAAGCTTGATTTTGACAAATGTTGTTTAGAATGCTGTGTATTAGAATACTTAGAGTTATATGTAATCAATTTGAAGAGAAAAATTAATTGGATGATTTTCCCCAATTTGCTTATTGTTGGCCAAAACTTTAATTTGGGTAAACTGATTTTGAGCTTTTTTAATGAAATTGGATGATTTAGAATGCTTAAATGTTGTTTAATTGATGATGATTAGATCAATTTGATGAAAAAGTGTTTGGAATAATTTTCCCCAATTTGCTTGTGATGGCCGACATTGGCACAAGTGCCCTAATGTCTTGGATTTTTATTTTGTTCATTGGATGACTTGGAAATCATTTGGGGATGTTGAATTTATGTTTGATTGGGTTCAATTGGATTTGAATTTGATTTGGGCATATTTTCCCCTTGGCCGAGAACACTTGAAGCATGAAATTGGGTTTGATTTTGATTTAATTATGTTGGACATGATTAATTGATGTTAAGCATGATTAATTGGACAAAATCTGATGTTTTGGAAACTTGATTGGCAATTAATAATGCTATACACTTTAGGTAATTTAATTGGAAAATTTGGAATTTTTGAAATTAAATTATTGGGCCTTAAAATTGGATTTGGGCTTTTAAAGTTATTATTGGGTTTTATGGACTTTGTTGTACAAAGTTGGTTTAGGCCAAAATTAGTTGGATCCAATTAGGCCCAAAACCGCTTCCAAAGGCCCAAATGCGACCAATGAACCTTTAACGTTTAATTGGGCCTAATGGGCCTAAATAATTTATGGGCTTATGGGGTAACTCCGGATTGGACTTTGGTTTGCGGGTTTGACCCGAGTTGACAAAAAGCCCACGCCTCAAGAAATTAATTAAAAGCCCATTGGACTTAATTAAATTAATATTGGATATACCTCGGGCTTGAGACTCGTAACGATTAAATTTGGACTTTAAGTCGTAAAGGTTATGTTTATAAAAGTGTATATTATTTAATTTGGAATTAATAATGAATTAGAATTAAATACGTATTAAATTGGATTTATAATCATGTAATTTAATTTTATTTGAGAAATCGTACGTATTTGAGTACGTGTTCGCAATACGAGTTTGACTCGAACAAAATCAAATCTTTGTTTGCACATTGTGATGATCACTACTTATCACGATAATTAATGGATTAGATTGACTGATAACATGCTTGTATGAATACATGGTTGTGAATGTTTGAATAATGTATATCGGATGGATATTAGCTGGGTGTGGGCGATATTTGGAAATTGTAACTAAATTTGATTTATTAATTGGACCTGCGAGTCCAGCCTTATCTTCCTATTCTTTGTATCTCTTCTCACATATCCCCTCAATGTACATGAGGTTTCTTTAGAAGTGTAGTGTAACGGGTAGAAGAAAATTTGTGCTAGCGGGAGAGAGAAAGTGAGAGATTTGATCTAGGATCAATGTAAAATATCCATCCGCATATCATTATTATTTTATCATATGCGCTTTATTATGTGTTTAGAATGCATGTTTAAGTGTGTATGATGATGAGACCTTAACAAAGATAATAAATAGTTGCCAATCAATTGGCACGCGAGAAAAACCTCGTTATATATCAAGGGTGTTTATTTTCCTTCCATGAGTGATTCTTACTCAAGATCCGAGATTGGCAGGGGTTGTTGGCCAAAGTCAAGCCCTTGTGTCGAAGATGTGTTTTAATCACGAGGCTTGTTCCATATCGGTGTCGTGTCCAAGTGTGGTTGTGGCCAAAGTCAAGACCACTTCTTGTCCATTGACATTGATTACGAAGCTTCCATGTCAATGGGTCTGCGCTTTGACTGGGATCACTAGGTTTGTTGTGCCAAAGCCAAGGCCTAGTTTTATTCATGAGGAAAAGGTTAGGGTATACATTCGATTGTATAGGCATAAATAAGATATATGTTTGGTGTTGGATAATATGACCATAGCGTCACTATTTGTACAGATCATGGTGTTGTTGTTACAATTAACTATGTGACAAAGGAGATTGCACTCTTATCATTTGTGATTAGATCACCTTAGATGTATAAATGATGAGAGGTCCCTATGATTAGTTCCTGGACTGAGAATGATATGAGACAGTATCAGTCCCCGAAGGTTTAATCATTAAATATCCCTAGCCGGAGTCAGTATTATCGAGACTGGACATCGATAATGCGAAATAGCTAGTATTACACTTGTGCGCGTTGTGAGGCACAACGGCATAGTTCTCATATATTTAAGTATTTGATACTTATGCAAGTGCGATAGGAGGTTGTGTTTCCACCGATGGTACAGGAAACAGCTTCGCTCTGGATCGACCCTCGGAATCTCCATTGGTATTATGACTATGTGTCTATGGGAGTCCGACATCAGGGTAGGTGTATTTGTGGTCTTAACCTGAGACTTGCACCGCTAATACTTACGATAATCGATAGACTTTGGTCTTGGTGGTACAGGGCTTTAACCGGTTTTGCGTACACCACTTCTGGGTTTATCAGAGAGTCGTAGTGTATTGGTTGTGATGTCAAGACGGAAGTATCACTTCAGTCATAGTGTAGATGGATGTCACGCAGGATACGGTTACTAGTGCTCTTGAGTGATGCGCATCCAATCATGATATTATGACCAGGTCATGAATATCTGATTATAGAGACTAGTTACCAGACATCCGAAACATGTGCTTCGGACGGGCAGACACATTATCCAGCCCCAGCCTAGCACGTGACTATCCGATACTAGGCCGATATACACAATACTACGGTATACTACGCTTGATACAGATCTATATATTCCTGTAAGAATATTTTTGGAGAATTGGGTAGGCATGGCGCTTTGCTAGAAGCCAACATTGTCTTATAAATCGGTTTATAAACGTAGTACGAGGTACTTACGTGTCGGATAGTCCGATACCGTATTTACTGCCAACATATCCGGAGATCTCATGGGTCGCTTCTGAAGATTCACCGATGACGTATGACTCGCACTTTAATTAATCTGGGATTAATTAGTAGAGAGAGATAGAAAATTAATCTGGGATTAATTCGATCTGAGATGAGAGAGAAAATTAATCTGGGATTAATCACGGAGATATTTTATCTCGAATAAAATATCGTTAAAGAGAGAGAACGATTAATTTGGAATTAATCGATAAAATAATATATTCGATATATTATAAGAAATTAGATTTCGAGCGGAATTAAAATTAGATTTTAATTCGGGTGCGAACGAATAATTTAGAATTAATTCGTTAGCGACGTAAATAGTGATTTCGCTAGGCGTAATCATTTTAATTAGGACGCGACGGAAAATTCGTTAATTTGGAATTAGCGAACCCGAGCCCGGGATTATTTGCGAGCGCATTCGCATTTCGAATTCGAGTGCGGCACGCAAGTCAAATCAAGCGTCAAATCACTAGTCGCGTCAATTGTCAAATCACTTGTCACTTTGAGTGATGTGACATGACAAGTTGTCACTTTATTAAAGTGAAGTGACTTGATGTGAATAGTGAAAGGTGATTATTTGAAAGTTGATAGGACTTGTACCTTTTTGACTTTTGAATTATTGTTGTGTATAATATATTTTATTCATTTACTTGGTAAATGGAATAAAGATATATATGTATATACAAAAAGCATTCTCTCTCTCTTGGTTTTTGTTGCTCACGTTTTTGGCATATTTTTGTGTCATTCACGTGCTTCTCTTTCACTCGTTCTAAGAGTTCACGGTTTTAGGCATTTTGAGAGCCAAAAACCTTCTCCTATCTCTCTCACGGTCAAGGCCGATTTCTTCTTCATCTTTTCTTCTGGTTTGACCGACCAAATGGAGAAGCTTTAGGGTCTTGTTGCAAGACCTAAGTGCTAGCACACCCATGGGTTGTACTTAGGTGATAGGGAAACGAATTTGTGAGCATGGAAAGCTTGGAGCTTGGAGCTTCAATGGAGACCACCATGGGCGATTTTTGAAGACATTTTCACAGCCCCACCGTGCAGTTCAGTAGCTCCAAAAATGGCCAAAACCGAGCTTGAGGAGGTAGAAAAAGACTCTTGTTCTTCGCATGCAAAACCGTTCAATGTGAGTATGTTTCCGCCTTACTCCTTTGATGTGTTCATACGAATTTTGTGCTTGATTTGATGATCTTGGGACCTAATTAGAACTCAACATTTGGGACTTGGATGTCCACCTACTGGATCTAGGAGTTGGATGAGATCCAATTGATCTTCGAGATCTACCTAGTTAATTATCATACAATTTGTTGGCCAAAGTCAAGATTGTGTGATATTTAACGGGATCCTAGCCCACTAGGAAACACGGTTTCCCGAGTACTCGACAGAGGGTTAGAGGCTCGACGAAAAATAGTGGGAGGCAAGAATTGAATTTGCAATACTCGTTCAATTACTCGCCATACGCGCTCATTTAAATTATTTCGTCATTAGATTAAATGTTAGTTGGACTAATATTTAAATTGTTGTTTTAATAAACAGTTGGACTGTATTATACTTGATTATATATAATTGGATTATATTAATCAATATATTTGAATTAATTAATTTCAGTTTACAGTTGATTTTATAATTGGATTATAGTAATCAATGTAATTGAGGTTAATTAATTTGGATTTATTTGATTATATAGTTGGACTATTATAATCATTATAATATATATAGTACCACTAATCGTTGATTAAATAGTTGGACTATTGTAATCAAGATAAAATTGAAAAGTTGGATATTTAAAATAAATCTGGGATTAAAATATTTTAAATAATTTAATTTTCAAATTGGGAATAAATAATAGGTTACTTTATTTGATAAAATAACTTATTATACCTTAAGCCCAAAATTAAGCAAAATAAGTAGAGCATAAAATCTTTGGAAGATTTATGTGATGATGACTTTAATGCTTAATTTAATATACTTGTCATAAATCTAATTTTAGATTTAAGAAGTATTAAAATTGCAATTTATAATTCTTGGAGAATTAATTGACTATTCTAGAGGAGATAAAGTCAAAGTTTGCAATTGGGCATGTAGCACGAGGTGCACATCGCTTCGATATTCTAAAAACCCAAGGCTTGGCCTAAGGTTTCTGAAATATTAAAAAAAGGATAATTGACATATCCCAAAGTGACTACCATTGGATATGGCAGACACGAAGGAATTAAAGAAAGGGCAAGGCTCTGACTTTAAAAATGTTTGTCAAAGTTATGTTCACAACTAGTATTGAAATTAGATTTTAAATACTTAGTATGGTACATAAAATATATGTATTGATGTTCAGAATCCGCTATGAGCTGGATACTGACTTCAAGCCGAGATTTCTCTGTGAATCGGAAACGGGACAAAAGTCGCTGTTTCGACCGTAGATACCTAAGTTTAGGAACTACCCTTCGGGTGTGTACTTAAATTATGAACTGTTATAATGTAACTAGTTTGACTAGAGACATTATCTCCATTGTGGATAAACCTTTATATTCTAGAACACTAAGTGTTTCATTATATAAATATGATACTGAGATAAACACATTAGATGTGAATAACAGAATTTATATTTTGAATATAATTAAAATCTCAAACATATAAAATGACAAATAAATAGCTCAAATTGATTTGATCAATAGAGACTTATTTGTGGCATTGTTGTCTGGGACACAATTTACAAGACTCGTATATCCACACTTTTGAAGAGTGGGTACTAGGACTGATTTGACTATTCAAATAAAGTCTACGAATCTAGTTTGTTAGGTAAAGTACCTAAAACACTGTTTACTTGGTAATAGTGTAAGTGCCACCGATCCGTTAGCCCTATTCATGGTGAAGTAAGTGGGCCCATATCTAGCTAGGCTAGATGTGAACATGAATATTTCGTGACCTTAAACGGATGTGGCATCACGTTATGGTTATGTGTTTCTTTTGAAGAACACAGATCGTAAACTTTTGAAGTTTCGACACGAAATAGACAAACAGATCGGCTATAGTATTATCCGCCACGGTAAGACCGTAATGGAAAATACTTAAGCAGTAAGTTTCGTACATACATGAAAGAGTATGGTATTCTTTCAGATGAGGACTCCTCCCTCCGAACACGTCAAAGTGACGGTGTGTCCGAACGATTAACCGAATCATGTTAGACATGATAAGGCTAATCATGAGTCGCTCTGAGCTACCATTTCCTTCAATGGATAAGTTTTAACAGTGCAATAACTTATTTAGAATAAGGTTCCATATAAATCTGTTTGACAGATGTCATATAGGATATGAACAGGAAAGAAACGGGGTTTCTCATTCCTGACAATTTGGGTATGCCAGGCATAATGTTTGGATGATACCAAACTAAGGACCCAAATTGGATAAGTGCCAATATAGGTTATCCTAAGGGAAACCATAAGTATAGTACTTATAAATCTCACATGAGAACAATGTGATTGTTGCTTACCATGCTGTTTTTTCCTGAGAGGAATACCGATATGCAGTGGTCAGTGGGAGGATAGTGATACTCGATGAAAATCGGAGTAATACTGTTCAAGGCACGAAGTCCTTAATGGAACACAAATAGTTCATCAATGATGAATCTGTACCATTAATCTTTGAATACACAAGAACTGAGTAGATCAGATAGAGTCAGAAAACGACCTAGGGTATGGGTTTCTGATCTAACCTCATAAAGATGTCAATCTTATGAAGGTATACCAACCGACTACGTTTTAAGGAAGTGATACAAGGTATCAACTCCCTAATTATGGCAAAGTGCCATATAATCCGAAATGGATTCCATGTATGTCAACCAGTTTGGATACTAGTTGATGTACCACAAGGCATTGTGCCTAATGGTACTTAAAAGTCTTCTAGGAAGACATACATGAATGGCAACATACCAACGTACAAAGCCGGGCTTTTGACGGAAAGGTATCGTTATCAACATTGTGTTAATAACGGTTCAACCTTTTACCTGTTGCCATGGTAAATCCATTTTGAAGATGCTTGTTGATAACTGCATATTTCATTTATGAAATATTTCAGTTGTAGATCAAAATCGCTTTCCTGAAAAGGAAACCTTTTGGAGGATGCTTACAACATCCTGACGATTTTGTATAACCGACAAACAAGGTTTGCGGGTTATTCGATGCATGTTTGGATTGAAATAAGCATAAGGTTCTTGGAACTGACGTTTTGAAATAATCATAATGGTTTATGATTTGACTCAAAACGAAATAATTCTTGTGTATATAAGGAGGTTAGTGGGAGGCACTGACAATGAAATTCCCATAAAGCAATCGGTGAAAGCTTGGCTTTCATAAGAAATTCTCCGTAGAATTCTGGGGAGTAACAACCTTTATTCAAGGAATAAAGATCTACTGGGATAGATTTGGAGTTGTTAACACTCTCTGGGAAATTGTACATTTAAAATGTACTCGATATGGTGTCTCATACGCTTTGAGCATATGAGTCACAATCAGGACAATCCAAGTGATAGTCATTGGATTGAAGTTAATGACATCTATTAGTGTCTTAGAGAACTAAAAATGTTGTCTTAAATTATGGAGTGGGAGAACTTGAAGTGACTAGGATCACTGCTGCAAGTTTCCAAACCGGTAAATACTGCGGTACTATAAAGTTTGAATAATGGGATAGTAAGCTGGAAATATTCCGAGCAAAATAACTGTTGCCGAATTAACAACAAATGCGAATTATTGCTGCAGCCGAGGCAGCAATAGAAGCCATTTGGATCAAAAATAAATCTAATTAGATTAGATATAGTTCTTTTAGCAGCTGAGCTAGGCGTCAGCACAGGCTAAAGAATTAATGGTCTCATCGACGATCCAAATATATACTTCTATATTCATCTGATTCGTTCGGATCATACATCATGGCGATGTGATGATCGTATAAATCGCGTCAGAAGATAATTACGCAAATCCGCTGACGAAAACCTTTCCTCAGTAATTTGAGCGAACCGTACAAAGTTCGGGTGTGGGACACTCGAGTGACTGGCTATGTGCCAAGTGGGAGATTGTTGGACAAAATGACCCATAGCGTCACTATTTGCACAGATCATTGTGTTGTTGTAGCAAATTAACTATGTGACAAGGAAATTGCACACTCTCATCATTTGTGATTAGATCACCATAGATATATAAATGAAGAGAGGTCCATATGATTAGTTCCTGGATTGAGATGATATGAGACAGTATCAGTCCACGAAGGATTAATCATTAAATATCCCTAGCCGGAGTATTATCGAGACAGGACATCGATAATGCGGAATAGGCTAGTATTGCACTTGTGCGCGTTGTGAGGGCATGACGGCATAGTTCTCATATATTTAAGTATTTGATACTTATGCAAGTACGATAGAAGGTTGTGTTTCACCGATGGTACGGGAAACAGCTTCGCTCTGGATAGACCCCTCGGAATCCCATTGGTATTATGACTATGTGTCT
Organism: Zanthoxylum bungeanum; assembly: GCA_019454045.1. Classification (NCBI taxonomy): domain Eukaryota; kingdom Viridiplantae; phylum Streptophyta; class Magnoliopsida; order Sapindales; family Rutaceae; genus Zanthoxylum; species Zanthoxylum bungeanum. The sequence goes on along the minus strand of SKCR01017395.1, from coordinate 55,103 downwards.
ATGGGGGCCGAAATCAGAGTAGGTGTGTATGGTCTTAACTTGAGACTTACATCTCGCTAATACTTACGATAATCGATAGACTTTGGTCTTGGTGGTACAGGGCTTTTTAACCGGTTCTGCGTACACCACTTCTGGGTTTATCAGAGAGTCGTAGTGTATTGGGTGTGATGTCAAGACGGAAGTATCACTTCAGTGATATTGGAGATGATGTCACGCAGGATACGGTATTAGTGCTCTTAAGTGCTGCGCGGCCATCGGATATTATGACAAGGTCATGTATATCCGATTATAGAGACTAGTTACCAGACATCCGACATGTGCTTCGTACGGGGCAGACACAAATCCAGCCCCAGGCCTAGCACGTGACTATCCGATACTGGGCCGATATACACAATACTACGGTATACTACGCTTGATACAGATCTATATATTACTGTAAGAATATTTCTGGAGAATTGGGTAGGCATGGCGCTTTGCTCGAAGCCAACCTTGTCTTGTAAATCGGTATAAACGTAGTACGAGGTACTTACTTGTTCGGATTATCCGACGACCGTATTTACTGCCAACATATCCGGAGATCTCATGGGTCGCTTCCTGAAGATTCACCGATGACGTATGACTCGCACTTTAATTAATCTGGGATTAATTAGAAGAGAGAGAAAATTAATCTGGGATTAATTGCGGAGATATTTTATCTGGGATAAAATATAATAAAGAGAGAGAACGATTAATTTGGAATTAATCGATAAAAAATAATATATTCGATATATTATAAGAAATTGGATTTCGACGCGGAATTAAAATTAGATTTTAATTCGGGCGAACGAATTAATTTAGAATTAATTCGTTAGCGACGTAAATAGTGATATCGCTAGGCGTAATCATTTAATTATGACGCAACGGAAAATTCGTTAATTTGTAATTAGCGAACCCGAGCCCGGGATTATTTGCGAGCGCATTCGCATTTCGAATTCGAGTGCGGTACGCAAGTCAAATCGTGCGTCAAATCGCTAGTCACTTCAAGCGTCGAATCAAATGTCACTTTGAGTGATATGACATGTTGTCACTTGATTTGAGTGATTGATGTAGAAGTTGAAAAAGCAACTTTTGCTTTTTGCTTTTTGACTTTAGCATTTAAAGAAAAGTAAAATATATGGTAAATGGTTTTAATTTGGAAAAATATAAAAACCTATTACATTTTATTTTCTTTTTACTTTTTTCTCTCTCACCTTTTACGCATCTCTTCCTCTCCCTCTCTTTTCTCTCCTTCTTCCACTTTCGGCTTGGAGCCGATTTCTTCTCCAAAAATTTCTGGTTTGACCGAAATTTGAGAAGCAAATGAAGAAGAGTAGTGCTAGCACACACCATGGGTTATATTATGGTGATAGGGAAACGAATTTGTGAGCTTGGAAAGCTTGAAGCTTTGGGCTTCAATGGAGTCTTTCATGGCCGATTTTTGGAGCATCAAAACAGCCCCCACCGTGCAGTCCACTGCAGTTCAAGAAGGCCCAAAACCGAGATTGATGGAGGCAGAAACATTGAAGTGCGAATTTGGTCCATCTTTGATGCATCTCTACCGATCCATGTGAGTTTTTCCGCACCTCATTTGGTTGTATTCTACTCGTTTTTATGCATGATTTATGATCTTGGGACTTGATTGAAACTCAACACTTCGATCCTTGGGTTTCATTCCCGAACCATATTGGGTGTGAGATATTTCGATCTTTGGGATTCATTACCGAATTTAGTTGAGTTGATGGCGAGGTGCTTCGACCCCTGGGATTCATGGTGAGGTGCTTTGACCTCTGGGATTCATTCCCGAACCATGCTGGGTGTGAGATGCTTCGATCTCTGACGGTGAGGTTCTTCATGGTGATGTGCTTCAACCCCTTAGGATTCATTCCCAAACCATGATGGGTGTGAGATGCTTCGATCTTTGGGATTCATTCCCGAACTGAGTTGAGTTGATGGTTAGGTGCTTTGACCCCTGGGATTCATTGCAAGGTGCTTTGACCCCTGAGAGAGATTCATTCCTGAACCATGCTGTGGTGTGTGAGATGCTTTGATCTCTGACGGTGAGGTGCTTCGACCTCTCGGATTCATGGCGAGGTGCTTCGACCCCAGGGATTCATTCCCGAACCCTGCTGGGTGTGAGATGCTTCGATCACTGAGTTGAGTTGATGGCGAGGTGCTTCGACCCCTGTGTTTCATTCCCGAACCATACTGGGTGTGAGATGCTTCAATCTTTGAGATTCATTCCCGAACTGATGGTGATGTGGCTTCGACCCCTGGGTTTCATTCCCATACCGTGCTAGGTGTGAGATGCTTTGATCTCTGAGATTCATCCCCAACTGACGGCGAGATGCTTCGACCTCTGGGTTTCATTCCTGAACCGTGCTGGGTGTGAGATGCTTCGATCTCTGGGATTCATTCCCCAACTGACGGTGAGGTGCTTCGACCCATTGGATTCATTCCCGAACCGTGCTGGGTGATGGCGTTTTGGTCAACCTGTGTGGACTTTTCGATCCACTTGGGAGTTGTTTCCATGATGATGAGGCGTTTCGAGCTCTAGGATTCATTCCCAAACTGTTGATAATGTGGGCCTCGACCTAGGGATTCATTCCCAAAATTGTTGATAATGTGGACCTCGACCCTAGGATTCATTCCTGAATTATCGAACTGATGGTAGTGAGGCACTTTGACCCCTGATCCATTCTCATTCTCGAGGCTCTTTGTTCGTCCTCATTCCCGAGGTTGTTCTCCATTCCCAGAGCTCTTCGTCATCGCTGCTTTTTCTTTTTCTTCAACGCTTGCGACCACAAAACAAGAATTGTGTATATGCGACATGTATGCATGTATACATGGATGCATTCCCTATTCCGATGGGGTTTCTCTGTCCTATTGGCTTGATGTCATCCTTGGTTAGGCTTTCCTCGTGCTAGAGATTTTTCTTCACCCCTTTAGGAATCCTCTTAGCTTTGGTGCCTCTTTGCTTATAAAAAGCTTTGGGCGCCCCATTGGCCTGCTTACAGTTTCCTTCTGCCAATTCTATTCTGGTGATGCTCAGTTTCTTTGGTCTCATGCCTTAAGATCCCGTTGTGTCCCTTATTTGGGCGGGGTGGTAGACTGGTCATCCTCAGATCTGGCTCAGCTTTCTGCTCTCCGTTACCTGCATCGGGATGTGGATTACGGATTTTTGAAAGTGGCCTCATCCTTTTGGGATACTGAAAATCATGTCTTTTGATTCCCAGATTTTGAAAATATGCCCTCTCCCCGAGGATTTTTCTGCCATTCTCGGCTTGTATTTTTCTCTTACTACCCTTCTGGCAGTGTCATGTTTCCAATGTCTATACCATCGGGAAGCCTCCAAAGCTTTCCTTGTTTTGTAGGTTTGTTTTATCTTTTGCCTAAGTTGTCCTTTCGGATTTTCAACTTAGCGGATTGCTCTATCTTTCCTGAGTTGCCTTTTCAGGTTTTCAACTCAGCGAGCTACAAAAATTCTTCTTTTTTTTTCTCTTTTTTTTCAAATCTATTCTCATTCTCGAGGCTCTTTGCTCGCCCTCATTCCCGAGGTTGTTCTCCATTCTTGGAGTTGCTCGTCCTCATTCCCGAGGTTCTTCCCCTAGATCTTCTGACCTTGGTCCAGCATCTAAGAAACAAAAGACGTGATTAATAATTACTTGACTCTAATCTTTACTTGTTAGCTGGGATTTATGCAATCTATGAACATCTTGAACATTTGTTTCAATAAAGGCATTTGCATTACTTCTTAGTACATATGTAGGAAATAATGAACTGAATTGCAAGGATACCTCTGTCGCTAACTATTCCTCACGGATTTACAATTAGCCATTTTTCTTGCTCACTCATGCTTTATATTTTACTTGGGTTGTCCTTTTACGAATTTTCAACCCAACGAGCCTTTTTTTTTTTTATGCAAAGTATTTCTTCAGCCTGTCCACATTGATGGGCTTGGTGAACTCGTTCCCTTCCAAATCTGACAGTCTCACTGCCCCATTACTCATCACCTTTTTGACTAGGTAGGGCCCTTCCCAATTGGGCCTGAACTTTCCCCTTGGGTCTTTATCAGTGGCTTCGACTGCTTGAGCACTAGATCACATTCTCTGATCTTGGTGGGACGCACCTTCTTGTTGAACACCCCTAGCCAAACTTTTCTGGTATAGATGCATGTGGTACAAGGCCTTTATCCTTTTCTCATCCAGTAATGCTAGTTGTTCGAGCCTCTTTGAGGCTCATTCCTGCTCAGGCAATCCTACCTCTGCTAATACCCGCATTGACTGTATCTTTATTTCCACTAGTAACACTACCTACATTCTGTAAACCAAGCATAGGGTGTGTCTCCCGTTGCCATTCTCACCGAAGTTTTATACCCCCATAGGGCGTACGGCAGTTTGTCAGCCCAATCTTATAACTTTCCATTATCTTAGCAAGTATTTCTGTATGGTTTTGTTGGCCGCCTCCATCGCCCCCATTAGTCTATGGCCTGTAAGGTGATGATTTGTGATGCCTCATCCCGTATTTCTACAACATCGCCTTTGTTTCTCCCTGAAATTGGACTCCATTGCCTGTCATTATGTGATGTACCATCTCGCCCCCAGCGCTTCGGGCATTATGGCCAAATACAACACCAAGGGTTTGCCTGGCCTTGGTGGTTTCAGGACGGGCGGTCTGACCAAGTATTCTTTGATTTTGTCAAAAGCTTCTTGACATTGCCTATTCCACTCCACATGCTTGTCCTTCCTCAATCGCTTGAAGATGGGCTCACATACTAATGTTAGCTTGGCAATGAATCGACTGATATACTGGATTTTCCCGAGAAAAGCTCTAACTTCCTTTTCTGTCTTTGGTACAGGCATCTGGTAATTATCTTGATCTTTTCAGGGTCCACTTCTATCCCTCCTAATAATTTTCCGGATGTTACCCCAAACACACACTTCTTGGGGTTGAGTCGGAGGTTGTACTAATTCAACTCTTTGAAGGAATTTCTCCAGTGCTTCTATATGTCCAGCCCCCGTCTCTGACTTTAACCATCATGTCATCCACGTATACCTCAATCTCCTTATGCATCAAGTCATGAATAATGTAGTGGCCATTCGTTGATAAGTGGCTCCCGTATTCTTAAGTCTAAACGACATCACCTTGTAACAATATGTACCCCACTCAGTGGCAAAGATAGTCTTATGCTTGTCTTCTTCGGCTATGATGACCTGATTATATATTGAGAATCCATCCGCGAATGAGTACATAGTAGATAGAGTCGCGCTATCAACCAACACGTCCATATGGGGAAGAGGAAAATCATCTTTTGGGCAAGCTTTGTTGAGGTCCCTATAATCCACGCATATTCTGACCTTTCCATCCTTCTTCGGTACCAGCACAATATTGGCTAACCACTCGGGGTACTTCACCACCTCTAAGAATCCCACATCAATCTGCTTCTTGATTTTTTCTCTAACCTTTTCGGCCCATTCTGGCCTCATTCTTTGGAGCTTCTGTTTTACTAGTCTCATGTTCGGATAGGTTGGTATCATGTGCTGGGAAATACCCATGTCTACTCCTGGCATGTCTTCATAGGACCAGAAGAATACTTTTGCATATTTTATTAATATTCTCATTAATTCTTTCCACTCATCCGAGGTAACCTCACTTGCAATTGAAATTTCCTGGGGTTTTCACATATACCAAGATTAAATACATTGTCTTTGTTGAATCAATGTCAAATATGCTCATGTCAGCATGTTATGATGCAGACTAACAGGAAAAGACTCGAACAAGTAACCAAAATCAATATCTTTATTAATAATAAATGCAGGACTATAATCAAATAAGTCAGGAAAATAAACATCATCATAATTTGTACTCTTGTCTTCTTTCGTCTTCTTGCTTTCTTCGAGCGTCAGATTCTCCAACTGCAGTTAGTTCTTCTTCCCATTTATATTCCTCTTTTACAACTTCCTCTGCCTGTGGTTCTTTGCCCATCACATCCTTGAAGATTTCCATCTCGGTACTATGATTCTATTGACTTCTACGGGTTCAAGCTCTCCTCGATATCCTGTGGCTTTCAAAAAATATTTCATCAGCTTCATCCCTTTTTTTCTTGGTCTTCAGCTCATTCCCATCGGATTTATACCCCAATCATCTCTTAGTGGTTTGTCCCTTGAAATCTGGTAATGCTCTCATTCCCTGGCCTATAGCACTCAAACCTGTGCCCGGCTCATATTTCATTCTTTCCATGATTCTAGCTACTTTATGATCCACCCATTCTTCGAAGTTTTTTACACTTGGAACTTTGTGAAAGGCTTGTATGTCTAAGGCAGCCACAACATTGTCTACTTCAGCCCTGATGGTGACGACTTCCTCTCCATGCGGGAACTTAATAACCTAGTGCAAAGTGGATGGCATGCCCCCAAGTCTATGAAACCATGGCCTGCCCAATAACAGAGCAAATGTAGCTGGGATATCAAGCACTGTGAACTCCACCTCGTCTACTATCGGGCCCACTTTGATTAATGTTACAAAAGTACCTTCGACTCCCCGTTTGCTATCGTAATATGCTTTGATAGTCATGCTGGAGGGGCTTAAATCTGTTGTCTGCATACCCAACCTTGATAGAATCTTCAAAGGGCACACATGTAAGGGATATACCCTATACCCAACTTATGGATGGGCTATATGTACATGTATTTGTAATATTTTTCAATAATTAATAAAATGGCAATCTTTATTATATGTGTCTTACATAAATTATATGAATCATCAAACACTGTAATAAAGCCCTTGGAGTAATAAGATGATGGCTTCCACGCCTTATGAGAATCATTACTCTTAAACATTCCTAGTCATAGTTTTGTGAATAATCTGGGCGTTCACAAAGCGGAGAGACTAGCATGATAATATGATCCGCCCTTAAGTGGGGTAGCTGATCTCATAGGCTACTAGCGGAGATCCATTCGCTTGGTGTATCACATGGATGCATGAGTTGCTCGTGTCTATCGAAATGACCGCCGAAAATTTTCATATGGAGTGTTTATCCCATGTGTCTGTGAGAACTTTCATGTATCGATTGTATGACTAGTCCTTAGACTTGAGGTCATTACAATCTTATGTGTGGATCAAATAACTTTGACATTCTCCTTCCCTGGTTCAAAAGATCTGGTCATAAGGGTATGATTGGGTCATTTTTTGAAACACATGAAGTTTGTAAAGATACAACAGAGAATCGCCATTCTCTCGGATAATATTTTCTTATAAGAGTAGTATTCCAGTTCACGGGTTGATATTTGTGATCAATGCTTGAGACTGTGGCCGTAGCGGAAGAATCATGTGAGATTCTTGGGTTAGCACGATTCATGACAATATCAGCATTATCCCTTTGACCATATAGGTAGACATTTTCCATACCATAGGTCAAAAGGTGGGGATACAGTGAGGCGAGGGACCGTATCATATGTAAATCGCATACATAATGGGAATATATCTTTCCTTCTCATTTAGGGGCCTTGGCATGTTGCTAGATGTCAACCTTGGTCATTGAAATCGAACAACCATATGACCGGAGGATAATTTATGTTCGATTAAATTATCACGATTCACTTCATGTCCAACTTGAGAGGAACCCAAAAGGTCACACAAAACAAAGTCGAAATCAATGGTTAACAGTTCACAATATAAATTAAACAGCATATATGATTGTTGTAGGAATTGTTCATAAATGGTTCAATGTGGTTAATTATTGAACAGATCATTTATGCGGTTCCATAGTGGCTTAGGGATTGGTGAATGACGATAGGGGCACTTTGGGAATTGGAATAAATAAATAAATAAAAAGGCACAGAAGGCGCTCATTTTTTATTTATTTATTTGTTATTTGTTTTGAATTCCAATTCGGCCCAAACTTTTATTAGGATTTTATAATCTCATTAAACCACTAAATTAAGATCCAATGGCTAAGATTAAATTAGCATTTATCCCACATCGGATTCTTAATTCATTTTTTTGTCTTTGGAGCACCTATATAAACCCAAAGAATTCTTTAAAAATTAAAAATCCAAAACCTTTCATATCTTGGGTTTATATAAGTGAGCAACTCTAAAGTTTAAGTGTAAGCCACTGATTTTGAGGATCCTTAAGTCTAATTGACTAGAGGAATCTCAAGTTAAAATTTTTGAGGTATTTGCCTAGGCTAGCACCAAGGGAAAAATACACGTTCACTCAAGGCGTAGTCTTGCCGTTGAGTTTTGGCTTTGGTGTGTGCACCTTTGGAGGCCACACACTTGGGTGGCTCTTTGGAACGTGGAAGAGGTTGCTGAGTTCGATAAAAAGCTTGTAGAATGGAGGGAGGACTGGAGGAGTCTTCGGTTCAAGTAAGTTTTTTCTTTCTTTATTTTAATTAGAGTTCTTATGATAGTTAGCATGTTTAAGTTTATGTTCTTTGCATGTTTTATGAGTTTTTATGCTTAGAATATATAGTAACATCCTTAGGCTTGTAGAATAATCAAAACAAATGGGTCTTGGGCAAAGGGATAGCGGCATCATGATTTTAATTTTCCGCTGCGCACTCGCGGCCGCTTCCCAACAGTGGTATCATTGCGCCGTTTTTGTTTTGATTAGTTCTCTCTCATATGAAGTCGAAATTGGGTGTGTAAAAGCTCGTTGGAAAGCTAACACCGTAAACTTACTTTTAGGAACAATTTTTACATGATTTGGTTAAGATTTGAATTGTGAAATTGAATTTAAAATTCACGCATCTGTAAAAAAAATGTGAATGGTAAATTTATTTGAATAAAATAAAATGCAACATCATAATTAAATATTAATAAAAGTTTAGAATTGGAACTCATATGCTTGATGATTATATGTATGATTAGAATTGGCATGATTATTTTAAGGTGCAAGCTTCTAGAAACTTTCTAAAGAAATAGAGAGTGTATTGCTTATTCTTTAGCTAAGTAATTATTCCATGATGAACTTAGAGATTTATTGCCTTTAAGGCTAATAAATATAAATCACCTGCTTACAATAAAAGACATTATAAAAGATACAAGTGGGGTGGGACCAAAGCGTTAATAAAACTTTCCAAACTAAAGTTAATTTAACCAAAGGTATTACTAGAGTTAGATAATGATTTGGTGTCTTCCTTCACTCACTACCTTTTTATAGCTAATAGGAAAAGCTGTGAAGACATCTAGATAATCATTTTCTTAAGGCTTATTTAAAGTGTTGGACTAATTTGGAGGATCTATTGTTTATTTCTGTCACCAAGGCAATAAGAGCCTAAGAGGTAAGGGTATTTAAGAGAGTTCACTCCACCCTCCCTCTGGGGAATTTTCAATGGCGGAATCCATTTGACAGTTATTCACTTAAACTTGCTAAAATCCTCAATAATAATTTAAGTCTAAAATTTTCCTTCCATTGTAAAGTATAGACCCAAATGGCTTAAATCGTATTGGCAGAACTAGGCTTTACCAGACTGACCAATACCAATTTATCCCTAAATCATACTTTTGACAATGGTTTGACTTTTCTGAGTCATAAGACACAACGACCCTTAGGCGTGGTCTTATAACTTAGTGGCAAAGATTGGGTGTCCACAAGGACTAGCATAAGCTATGGCATGTTTGATTGCCCAACCCAATTATAGGACACAGAAATCGGTGATGCTGTTCCAAGATCGCGGCCTGGTTGGGAGTACGGAGTAGCCTGCGGGGGAACTAAATTTGAGAAATAAAATGGAGTCGCCGTCCAGTGTGAACTGGAAAAATGATTTAAGGCCGTACTCGCCCCTCGCAATGGAAGACCTCAAACCGTTGGGTTCGGAATGGTCCCTTACTTATGCCACTTGTAATGAATGGATTTGTGAAATAATCTAACCAAGTCTACACAACAATAACCTACATCTAAGTTCGCATACAACCTATATCTAAGTTTTCATATAACTTAGATCTAAGTTTGCATGCATAAAAGTAAGTCGAAATAACGGCAAGCACGCAATCTCATGAACATATTGAATTATTAAAGTGAAAAATAAATAACAACCTAAACATAAACATAAATTAAATTCCTAATGCGAAAGAAATAACTAATCATGCTTGGAAATAACCAACTAAATCATGCATAAAAATAAATAACATACTAAACGACTAAATCATGCTTAGAAAAATAAATAACATACTAAACGACTAAATCATGCATAAACATTAGATTGGATGAAACAAAATATGTGTGTCTCTCAAGTCGTACGTGGAGTTGTTTCCCAATACAAACCGCATTACCGTCCATTCGGATTCGGCTACGGAATTTACATCTGGGTTTCCATCCGATATACCACGAGAGATAACACATATTTGATTCATCCCATGGTCACAGCATACACCAATCAACAATACTCATGCGAAGTAAAATAAGAAGATAAATAAAAAAATAAAGGAGAATAAATAAAAAGGGTGCCCTCAGGTCTAACCTCTTAAGTCGTCTCTTGGAAGTGCCCTACGCGGTTGTCAGAGGGGTTAATGCTCTGCAACTTTTCCGATTTATTGGTTCGTTGTTTTCCTTCGTTGCCTCGCTGTTGTTGGGCTACTGTTTGCTCACTGTTTTGACACTATTTTCATGGGCTGTTTTGTGGTGAGTAGGGATTATTTTCAAGGTGTGGTTTTGGAGGGTGTTTTTTAGGGTTGTATTTTTGGTAATGTAGGGGGCAGTCTTAGGGCTATGTGTGCGTGAGGGCTGTATGTGTGTGAGGCTGTGTGTTGAGGTGTGTGTGTGCGTGAGGGTTGTGTGTTGAGTGAGTTTGTGCGTGAGGCTGTGATGAGTGGACTGTGGGTACGTGAGGGTTATGTGTTGAGTGAGTGTGTACGTGAGGCTGTGATGAGTGGACTGGTGGGTGTTGCCGTGTCAGTTTGTGTGGAGTGTGAAGAGTGAATGTGCTGTGTGAGGCTATGATGAGTGGACTGCGGGTGTGTGAGGGTTTGTGTTAAAGGGCTGCTATGCGTGAGGAAGTAGTTTAGTCGGTTGGTTGTTGCTTCTTGGTGAGGGTTGTGTGCGTTTTAGGCTGGTGAAGTGTGGGCTGCTAGTTGCTAGGGTTTTGGTGGCTATTTGTGAGGTAACTTGAGGGGAGATTTCAAGGTTATTTCACGGCAATGGATGAGGGTTTTTTCTTTGTGTCTTAGGCGTGTGAATGCTCTTAGGGAGAGAGAGGAGGGGCGTGAATGAGTTAGGGGTTCTAGGGTTGGGTTTATGCCTCTTTTTATAGGCAAGGGTTGGGGGTTGTCCTTATGCGAATAAGGAAGGAATATTGTGTAATTATATGGGATATTTAGTTTGTATATCATAAGGAAAAGATCTCTTTAATTTAGTAAGGTAATTTGATTTAATTTGATTTGATTTGATTTCTTTTAATTAGGAATATGATTTAATTTGATTTGATTTGATTTCTTTAATTTGGGAAGGTGATTTGTCTTGATTTTAGCATGTGTTTAATGTGTGATTTTGTTATTTTGGAAGGAGGTGGGCGTGGGGTTAGAGGCTTTGGGCGTGTATTTGGTTTGTTTTGATGGGTTGGTGTGTGGTTTACGGGGGTTTTGGGCTAAGGATAAGTTTAAAACAGAGGCTTAACGAGCAAACCCGAAGCTAAGCAAACGAATTAAATCCAACAAGGTGTCAATTTCTGACTCTTCCCTTCCGACGTCTATTTCCTTTGACTTCCACTACTTAAAGAGGTAGTGTCTCCATGTTAGACTCATCATCGGGACTTATATGTAAAAATGCAGTGCCTATAGTCGCTCCCACTTTGATGGAGCTTGTGTTGTGTGTGACATGACAATCCTATCCAAGTTATGCAATGCTTTTTTACTTACTTGGCTTGCCAGCTACTGCTTGACTTGTCTGTTGCTTTGAATTGAGTTGATCTGGTTGTGCCATACCCGGCATGCTAAACCCCATACCCGAGGTGTCGCGGTTATGTCTCCATACCCGCAGTGCCATACCCGGCCTGCTAAACCCCATACCCGAGGTGTCGCGTTATGTCTCCATACCCGGAGTGCCATACCCGGCGTGCTAAAACCCCATACCCGAGGTGTCGCGGTTATGTCTGCATACCCGGAGTGCCATATCTGACGTGCTAAACCCCATACCCGAGGTGTCGCGGTTGTGTCTCCATACCCGGAGTGCCATACCCGGCGTACTAATCCCCATACCCGAGGAGTCGCGGTTGTGTCTCTATACCTGGAGTGCCATACCCGGCGTGCTAACCCCATACCCGACGCGTCACGGTTGAGTCTGCATACCCGGAGTGCCATACCTAGCATGCTAAACCCCATACCCGAGGCATCGCGGTTGTGTCTCCGTACCCGGAGTGTCATTCCCAGCATGCTAAACCCCATACCCGGTGTGCTAAAACCCATACCTGAGTGTGTCGCGGTTGTGTCTCCATACCCGGAGTGCCATACCCGGCATGCTAAACCACATACCTGAGGTGTCGCGGTTGTGTCTCCATACCCGGAGTGCCATACCCGGCATTCTGATGATGTGTTGGCCTCAACCCTAGAACTCATCCCCAAAATTGATGCTGATGTGGGCCTCGACCCTTGAACTCATCCCCAAAACTGATACTGATGGTGGTTCATCCCCGAACCACGCTATATGAGAAAAGAGTGGGCTGGTCGCCCCCAGACTTGATCCATCTTTCTGTTCTTTTGCTGCTATCATAAATACTACTTCTCACGAGATAATCCCGATAGCTAAACATATTTTCATCCTCAAATGATGCTTCGTGTCGAAACCAGAGAACCTTCAAAGTACTTGATACGCTCAAATCCGACCACCTGAGCGAGTGATCTGAACTAGACTCCCAGTGTGTGTGTGTGCCAAGGTTCTTTGGCAGCTTAGTCCTTAAGTAAGCCAATTCGATGATCTTGTCTCAGAGAATTGGATCAGTGGGTCTAACCAACCTAGATGTCTTGATCATACTCTGTGATTATTTCCTCGTACTCAACATGAAATGGTCTTCTTCTTCTTTTCTTTCTTTTCATTTTGAACTTCTTTTTTTTTCTTTTTCTTTTTCTTTTTCTTTTTCTTTTCTTTTCTTTCTTTCCTCTTTTCTTTCTTTCGACATACCTACCCTTTAAGGTAGCATTTCTCCTCATGGTGGTCCTAATACTCACCCATGGGTAGCTTCACGCTTATCAGTTATAGGCGGTCTATTTATTCCTTTTCTTTCAAAGACTTTTTTTTTCTTTATTTCCAACCATATCACATATCGTAACATAAGTAAAACAGGATGGACATTTAGGCAAATGGTTATTCACTAATCCGCCATCTCTTCAACTAGTCATCTCGCCGACTACTCAGGCTTCTACTACTAAGATCCCGTAATCAAGTGCTCGTGAGTCTAGCCGAGATCAACCACTCAGAATATCGGATGAGAGCACATCTCGCACTCATCGTTTCTAAAGTTCCACCCTACAGCAAACAATGTCATCACCAGACATATGTCTAACCATCAAGGACTTCTATTTTTTTTTTTTACTCACTCCACTGGAATTCTTCCTTTCAACTGCGGGCTTCACCCCCTGGGATTCATTCCCGAAAACTGATACTGGTGTGGGCCTCGACCCTGAGACTAATCCCCGAAACTGATACTGATGCGGGCCTCAACCCTGGGACTCATCCCTGAAACTAATACTGATGTGGGCCTCAACCTTGGGACTCATCCCCGAAACTAATATTGATGCGGGCCTCAACCATGAGACTTATCCCCGAAACTAGTACTCATATGTTGCTGCTTCTGGTTGGCTTTTCTTCTTTGAAACTTGTTAATACAAAACAAAACACAACAAAACAAAAGAATGCAAATACGTTACGTCTATGCATGCATACATGGATGAATTTCCTATTCCGTTGGGTTAGGTCTTCCGCCAATCCTCTTGGTGATCGCTCGGTCTTCTTTTCCTCAGGCAAAATACTGCTTCAATCTATCCACGTTGATCGGCTCGGTGAACTCATTCCCTTCTAAATATGACAGTCTTACTGCCCCATTTTCCATTACTTTCTGGACTATGTAGGGTCCTTCCCAGTTGGGTCTGAACTTTCCTCTCAGGTCTGTCGTCGACGGCTTTGACTGCTTAAGCACCAGATCACCCTTTCTGATCATAGTAGGACGCACCTTCTATTGAATTCTTGAGCCAACCTCTTCTGGTATAACTGCATATGACATAAAGACTTCATTCTTTTTTCATCCAGTAATGCTAACTGTTCAAATCTCTACGAGGCCCATTCTTGTTCAGGTAACTCTGCTTCTGCTAATACCCGCATGGATTGTATCTCAACTTCTACTGGCAATACTGCTTCCATTCCGTAGACCAAAGAGTAAGGCGTGGCTCCCGTTGCTGTTCTCACAGAGGTTCTGTACCCCCACAGGGAGTACGGTAGCTTATCGTCCCAATCCTTGTAGTTCTCTGTCATTTTGGCTAATATCTTCTTTATTGTCTTATTGGGTGCCTCGACTGCCCCATTTGTTTGCGGTCCGTAAGGTGACGACTTGTGATGTCCTATCTCGTACTTCTATGCATTGCCTTTGTTTCTCCTTGAAACTAGACTCTGTTGTCCGTTACCACTTGATGCGGCATCCCATATCGACAAATGATGTTTCGGGTTATGAACTTTGCCATCTGTTTTGCTGTAACATTGTGAAATGACTCGGTTTCCACCCATTTTGAAAAGTAGTGTACTGCTACTACTATGAAGCGATGTCCATTCGATGCGTGCGGTCAAATTTCTCCAATCATATTAATTCCCCTTGCTGAGAAAGGTCACGACTCTGATAGCCCATGCAACTCTGTTTGCGGAAAATGGTTCAAGTTACTGGATGCCATTCGCTTGTCTCTTGTATAGTTCTCCCTTCAAACTCACATACTGAGAAGTTAACTTCTGAATGGCTATCCTGTCTTTTCTTCTTGCTTTTTCCATAAGTTCTCCACATTTTAAGTATCGCTAAATATCATGGTACCATGGTTTCCCATCGTCGACTTCTACTTCCAAGACTCTTTCTATCTCATAGACAGGTCTGCTTGCCGTTGTCAACACTAGAGGTCTCATCACTAACTTCTCCGGATTTTCCCAAGTTGCGGCTAGTGTACCTAACGCGTCGGCCATTTGATTTTCTTCTTGCGACAAGTTCTGGAACTTACAATCGGGGAGGGCCTGTGCCAGACTTCTGAGGTGGAATGAGTAGGGTTTCAATCGTTTTTCCTTCAATTCCCATTCTTCTTGCATCTGTCAGACTACCAACATCGAGTCTCCGTAAACTTCCACGTTCTTAGCTTTCAAGGCTATCAATGTTGTCAGTCCAAAGGCGCATGCTTCATATTCGGCCATGTCATTATCAAAGACAGAGGTATCATCACTCAATCTGTTCGGAGGGTCCTCACGCTTCACATTCTCAGAGCCTCCCCCAGCATGGGGCACAATCATATTATCCATAGCGGCGGTCAAAGCTTGCAACTGCTCGGTAACCTTAGTGAGACTAGTCTCCAGCTGATCCATACGAGATCCCTCATTGCGATGCATGGAATATATAAGTCGACCCATTATCATTTTGAAGCATTTAATCATACTATTGTGCGGTGCAAACTTGTCCCAGTTGAAAAGGCCCAACAGGTTTACACTTTTACGATAACATGGCTAAACAACTTCAAATGATAAGAGGCCTAAGCACAAAGTGGCCCATCGGCATTTTAGAAACTTTTGACCCAATCATCATAAGACACAAACTTGTCCTAGTTTAAATGGCCCAACAAGCTCACATCTCATGACAAGAAGTCCAACTGAATCCAAATGATGATGGTCCCAAATAGGGGTGAACATAATTTCGGGTCAAACCGCGAACCGCACCGAACCGAACCGAACCGCACGGTTTGAAAAAATATTAAAAATGATTTGAACCGCACCGAATCGAATAAAAAATTTTGGGTCGGTGTGCGGTTATGACCCATGTCAAACCGCGAACAGCCCAAATCGTAAATTTTGACTCGAACCGTGACCCGAACCGCCTAAACCGCCGACCCGCGTTCAAATTAAATATTATTTTATATTTTTCTTTTTTTCTTCTTCTTTAACTATGAAAATTAAGATATTTAATGATCATATAACAATATGTAATGAATAAATGAAAATTATGTAATTTTTTTCTTCAATTATAATGTGAAAACAACACAAAATTTTCTTAAAAAATTTATAATCCAAATCGCCGACCCAAACCGCCCAAACCGCCCGCTAAACCGCCAACCCGGACCGCCGTGGTTTTCCTTATCAAATTTGCGGTTTCATTTTCTAATTTCTCAAACTGCCAACCCGCATGGTTTGAAGTAAAAAACGAAAAAAACCGCCACGAACCTTACCGCGAACACCCCTAGTCCCAAACACAAGCAAAAAGGGTGGCTTCTATAAGTTATACAACTATGGTTTACATGAGAGTTTGTAGGAGTATAGACAAAGGCTCTCGCCGGCGAAGGGGTGCCCACAACTAGGACTCCCCACTCAAGGGTTCGAGCGATCAAGTGAGCGCACCTTTTTTATACCTTAAGGTATGTGCCAATGAGTTATGATGCGTGACTGACTGTCAAATGGATTTCCTATTGAAGATTCCCCAGTGGGAGGGTGGAGCGAACTCTCTTAAATACCCAAGCCTCTTAGGCTCTTATCGCCTTGGTGGCATGAATAAACAATAGGTCCTCCAAATTAGTCCATCAGGGTAAGCTTCGAGTAAATGATTATCTAGGTGCCTTCACAGCTTTTCCTTATAGAAATGTAGTGAATGAATGAAGACACCAAACCATTACCTAGCTCTAATAGCGCCTTTGATTAAACCCCTTTCAACCCACGGTAGACACGGTTAACTAAAGCACAACTCACAAACATTACAAGACATTATTTCGGGGTTGATTATCTATCCATAGTGGAGTCGCCAGACTGTAGGACACAGAAATCGATGACACTGTTCCAGGCTCGCGGCCTGGTTGGGAGTACGGAGTAGCCCGCAGGGGAAAAAAACCGGAGAAATAAAACGGAGTCGCCACCCAGTGTGAACTGGGAAAATGATTTAAGGCCGCACTCACCCCTCGCAAGGGAAGACCTCAAACCATTGGGTTTGGAATGGTCAATTACTTATGCCACTTGTAATGAATGGATTTGTACAATAATCTAACCAAGTCTAAGCAACAATAACCTACATCTAAGTTCGCATATAACCTATATCTAAGTTTTCATATAACCTATATATAAGTTTGCATGCATAAAAGTAAGTCGAAATAACGGCAAGCACGCAATCTCATGAACATATTGAATTATTAAAGCGAAAAATAAATAACAATCTAAACATAAACATAAATTAAATTCCTAATGCGAAAGAAATAACTAATCATGCTTGGAAATAACCAACTAAATCATGCATAAAAATAAATAACATACTAAACGACTAAATCATTCTTAGAAAAATAAATAACATACTAAATGACTAAATAATGCTTAGAAAAATAAATAACATACTAAACAACTAAATCATGCATAAACATTAGATTGGATGAAACAAAATATGTGTGTCTCTCAAGTCGTACGTGGGAGTGTGTTTCCAAGTACAAACCGCACTACCGTCCATTCGGTTTCGGCTACGGAATTTACGTCTGGGTTTCCATCCGATATACCACGAGAGATAACACATATTTCATTCATCCCATGGTCATAGCATAACACCAATCAACAATACTAATGCGAAGTTAAAATAAGAAGATAAATAAAAAATAAAGGAGAATAAATAAAAAGGGTGCCCTCAGGTCTAACCTCGTAAGTCGTCTCTTGGAAGTGTGCTACGCGGTTATCGGAAGGGTTAGTGCTCTGCAACTTTTCCGATTTACTGGTATGTTGTTTTCCTTCGTTGCCTCGCTATTTTGGGCTGTTGTATGCACACTGTTTTGACACTGTTTTCAGAGGCTGTTTTGTGGTGTGTAGGCATTTTTTTCAAGGGTGATTTTGCAGTTTTGGAGGACTGTTTCAGGGTTGTCTTTTATGTAATGTAGGGG
The DNA here is from genome assembly GCA_019454045.1 of Zanthoxylum bungeanum. NCBI lineage: Eukaryota > Viridiplantae > Streptophyta > Magnoliopsida > Sapindales > Rutaceae > Zanthoxylum > Zanthoxylum bungeanum. The sequence continues at coordinate 37,014 of SKCR01017395.1, read as the reverse complement.
GCAGTCTTGGGGCTATGTGTGCGTGAGGGCTGTGTATGCGTGAGGTTGTGTGTTGATTGAGTGTATGCGTGAGGTTGTGTGTTGAGTGAGTGTGTGTGTGTGTGAGAGGCTGTGATGATTGGACTGTGGGTGCGTGAGGCTGTGATGAGTGGACTGTGGGTGCATGAGGGTTGTGTGTATTGTGTAATTATGGGGGATATTTAGTTTGTGTATCATATGGAAAAGATCTCTTAATTTAGGAGGTAATTTGATTTGATTTAATTTGATTTGATTTGATTTCTTTAATTTGGGAAGGTGATTTGTCTTGATTTTAGCATGTGTTTACTGTATGATTTTGTTATTTTGGAAGGAGGTGGGCGTGGGGTTAGATGCTTTGGGCCTGTATTTGGTTTATTTTGGTGGGCTTGGTGTGTGGTTTGCGGGGGTTTTGGGCTAAGGATAAGTTTAAAACAGAGGCTTAACGAGCAAACCCGAAGCTAAGCAATCGAATTAAATCCAACAAGGTGCCAATTTCTGACTCTTCCCTTCCGACGTCCGTTTCCTGCGACTTCCACAACTTAAAGAGGTAGTTTCTCCATGTGAGACTCATCATCGGGACTTATATGCAAAAATGCATTGCCTACACCAATGATCAAGGAATTGTGATTTATATCATAAATTGGTTGGGAACCTACCTAATATCGTATTTTATAACGACCGGTCCTAGTCGGAGTTATGAAATAATGATAATGGGATCCTTGCCCATAAGAAATCCATCATATTGGGGTTGATGCGATTTGCTTAAAATTTAAAACAAGCGAGTGGGAGCAACTTCATAATATTAAAAGCCCATGTTATTATGAAACATTAATGAAAACATATTCCTAATTTTAGCATTCTCTCTAACATGTGGGTTTAAAATATTTCAAAAACATTCAAATGGTAAATAGATTATCACTCACGTTCCATCCTTGATGAGCATAAACTGAAAGGGGACAACTACGATGACTGGTTTAGACCTTAAAAATTGTCTTACGACAAGAAAATATTTTCTATGTTCTTGAAAGACCATTTCCCCCTGAACCCGCAGAAGATGCTGACCAAAATACATTGATGCTTGGAAGAAAACAAGGTCGATGATGATGAGGAAGCAGTTTATATAATGCTTGGCTCTTGTCAGACAACTTCAGAAAGCTCACGAGATATGGATATTCAAACCATCATCATTCACTTGAAGGAGTTGTATGCAACTTATGTTCATACCGTGAGATTCCAAGTGTCATGTGCCTTATGTTGGAGTTCAATCAAGTCCCAAAGATCACAAACAAAGCATAAAAACCACATATGAACACATCAAAGGAGGTGGCGGAATCAACTCACATTGAATTCGGTTTTGATGGATGAACACAAGTTGCGTTTTTTGCTTCCTCCAAGCTCACGGCAACAGCTCTCCAAGGCAGTGGGCTGTGCGATTTGGACTGGTTCGGCTTCCTCCATGTTCGGCCATGCATGAACTCCATTAAAGCTCAAAGCTTTGAGATTCCATGCTCACGAAGACACTTCCCTATCACCTATGTATCTCAAGGGTGTGCTAGCACTTGATATTTGCCACAAAAAATCATTATCTTTTGCTTCTCCATTTTCGGCAGAAAACAAAAACAAGAAGAGAAGAAAAACGGTCCAAGACCGAGAGAGAAGATGAAGGTTTTTGGCTCCAATTTGCCTAAAACCGTGGAACAGTACCAAGTACAAGAGAGAGAGAATAAAAGCTTTTATATATGTCTCTTTTTTTATTTGCCAAGTAAATAAAAATACATATACTCAACTTTTAATTCAAAAGTCAAAAAGGCAAGGATAAAATAATGTTATATTCCATCTCAAGCCTTTTAAAAGCTTTCAATCATTGCACATCACTATTCACATCACATGTCTTCACTTTATCAAAGTGACATATTGTCAAGTCATATCACTCAAAGTGACAATTGATTTGACGATTGACGCGACTAGCGATTTGACGCTTGATGTGACTCGCGTGCCGCGCTCGAATTCGAAATGCGAATGCGCTCGCAATCACTCTCTCTCGGGCTCGGGTTCGCTAATTCCAAATTAACGAATTTTCCGTCGCGTCGTAATTAAATGATTACGCCTAGCGAATTCACTATTCACGTCGCTAACGAAATAATTCTAAATTAATTCGTTCGCCCGAATTAAAATCTAATTTTAATTCCGCGTCGAAATCCAATTTCGATTAACATATCGAATATATTAATTTTATCGATTATTCCAAATTAATCGTTCTCTCTCTTTAATTAATATTTTATCCAGATAAAATATCTCCGCAATTAATCCCAGATTAATTTTCTCTCTCATCGAATTAATCCCAGATTAATTCTATCTCTCTCTTCTAATTAATCCCAGATTAATCAAAGTGCGAGTCATACGTCATCGTGAATCTTCAGGAAGCGACCCATGAGATCTCCGGATATGTTGGCAGTAAATACGATCGTCGGACTGTCCGAACACGTAAGTACCTCGTACTACGTTATATCGATTTACAAGACAAGGTTGGCTTCTAGCAAAGCGCCATGCCTACCCAATTCTCCAGAAATATTCTTACAGGAATATATAGATCTGTATCAAGCGTAGTATACCGTAGTATTGTGTATATCGGCCCAGTATCGGATAATCACGTGCTAGGGCTTGGGGCTGGATAAGTGTCTGTCCCGTCCGAAACACATGTCGGATGTCTGGTAACATAGTCTCTATAATCGGATATACATGACCTGTCACAATATCCCGATTGGTTGCGCAACACTCAAGAGCACTAGTACCGTATCCTGCGTGACATCATCTCAAATGACTGAAGTGACACTTCCATCTTGACATCACACCCAATACACTACGACTCTCTCATAAACCCAGAAGTGGTGTACACAGAACCGGTTAAAGCCCCCTACCACCAAGACCAAAGTTTATCGATTATCGTAAGTATTAGCGATGCAAGTCTCAGGTTAAGACTATACACACCTACCTCGATTTCGGCCTCCCATAGACACATAGTCATAATACCAATGGGATTCCGAGGGGTCTATCCAGAGCGAAGCTGTTTCCCGTACCATCGGTGAAACACGACCTCCTATCGCACTTGCATAAGTATCCAATACTTATATATATGAGAACTATGCTGTTGTGCCCTCACAAACGCGCACAAGTGCAATACTAGCCTATTCCGCATTATCGATGTCCAGTCTCGATAATAACGGCTAGGGATATTAATGATTAAACCTTCGGGGACTGATACTGTCTCATATCATTCTCAGTCCAGTACTAATCATAGGGACCTCTCTTCATTTATATATCTATGGTGATCTAATCACAATGATGAGAGTGCAATTTCCTTATTACATAGTTAATTGCTACAACAACACAATGATCTGTGCAAATAGTGACGCTAGGTGGGTCATATTATCCAACACCTTATTCCAAACAATGTATAAGGAAGGTTTATCAGTGGACATGTGCTTAAGATGAATGGCCACATTGAAAATTGGCCAACATCGGGTTCATCATGGATCATGAGATAGGTCACGATCTAATTCTTCAGTCCTTACTAAAAGACTTCTCTAACTTTATTATGCAGTTTTATCTATCTAATAAAGAAGCTACTTTAGCAAAATTGCACAATCTGATAAAGCAAGTAGAGAAGGTCTTGAAACTAGAGCTTAAAACCTCCGTCATGCTTACGGGTACGGACCTGAAGCCACGAGGCCCAAAGAAAATTAAGGACAAGGCCAAGGCTCCATATCACCTAAAGCCCAATGGTAAGGTGGAGAAGAAAAAGGGAAAGGGGAAATGTTTCTTTTGTGGAAAGAAGGGTCATTGGAAGAAAGACTGCAGATCCTTGAAAGCCAAGGAAGCTATGGAAGCCCAAGAGGCCAAGAAACCCAATGCTTCAGGAATGTTGTATATGATTAAACTATATTCTCAAAACTCTGAACCTTCTACTTGGGTGCTTGACACCGGTTGTGGGACTCACTTGTGTAACAATGTGCAGGTTCTGAGAAACAATAGGAGACTCTGTCATGGGGATGTTGACTTACATATGGGTAATGGAGCAAAACTAGCAGCATTGTGTGTGGGGACTTATTCATTAGTTTTTCCGAATGGTTTAGTTTTAGACTTAGAAGATTGTATTTATGATGTTCTTCTCTAGTAAAGAACATCATTTCAATTTCTTCTTTATGTAAAAAGGCTTTTCATGCATAATAAGTTGTAATGAATGTTCTATTTATTCAATGAAATAAAATATGGAGATGGTATTTTGAATAATGGTATCTATGTCTTACAAAGTAAAAAGAATGTTCAACCTCTAATATATACAACGTTAACTCGAACAATCTCAATGAATCACTTCTATGGCACAATCGCTTAGGTCATATCAATGAAATAAGATTAACTAAGCTACATAAGGATGGGTATTTCAGACCCTTCAAATATGAACCTTATGGAACTTGTGAGTCTTGTTTAAATGGTAAAATGACCAAATTACCATTCAAAGGTAAAGGACAGCGTGCAGCGGAGACATTAGAACTCATACACTCTGATGTATGCGGACCAATGTCAGTCACCGCTAGAGGTGGAATCTCCTACTTCATTACCTTTATCGATGATTACTCGCGATATGGGTTTGTGTACCTTATACATTACAAATCTGAAGCCTTCGAGAAATTCAAAGACTTCAAAGCTGAAGTAGAAAACCAGCTTAATAAAAGTATTAAGTCACTAAGGTCTGACCGAGGTGGTGAATACTTAAGCGACGAATTTCAAGATTACTTGAGAGAAAATGGCATTGTTTCCCATTGGACTCCTCCGGGAACTCCACGGCATAATGGGGTCTACGAAAGGAGAAATCAGACATTATTAGATATGGTCCGATCAATAATGCCTGGTACGGATCTACCTCTTTCATTTTGGGGTCTTACTTTAGAAACTGCAACACTACTACTAAACCAAGTTCCTTCCTAGACTGTTAGTAAAACACCATATAAGTTATGGTCTGGGAAAGTCATAGTCTTAGTAATCTAAGAGTTTGGGGATGTGACTCATATGTTAGCTCGCACAAACTAACCAAATTAGATGATATGGTAGTTAAATGTAAGTTTGTTAGGATAATGTCTTGAACTTAAGAGCATACGTTTTGTTTCTACGTCCCAAATGAACAAAGAACATTTTGTTCTCATGAAATGCTAAAGTCTAGAGAATGAATTCCTTCTCAAGAAATATAGTGGGAGTAGACTTGACCTCGATGAGGTACGAGAAGAACAAACTAACATAGAACTAAACCCCAGGCCCTCAAAAGGGCAACGACGGAACACCACAAGGTTATAACTTAAGAAGGTCTAGTACGGAAATATATGAGTTGTTGGATAATATGACCCATAGCGTCACTATTGTACAGATCACGGTGTTGTTGTAAATTAACTATGTGAAAGGAAATTGCACTCTCATCATTTGTGATTAATCACCATATATGTATAAATGAAGAGAGGTCCATATGATTAGTTCCTGGATTGAGATGATATGAGACAGTATCAGTCCACGAAGGATTAATCATTAAATATCCATAGCCGGAGTATTATCGAGACAGGACATCGATAATGCGGAATAGGCTAGTATTGCACTTGTGCGCGTTGTGAGGGCACAACGACATAGTTCTCATATATTTAAGTATTGGATACTTATGCAAGTGCGATAGGAGGTTGTGTTTCACCGATGGTACGGGAAACAGCTTCGCTCTGGATAGACCCCTCGGAATCCCATTGGTATTATGACTATGTGTCTATGGGAGGCCGAAATCAAGGTAGGTGTGTATAGTCTTAACCTGAGACTTGCATCGCTAATACTTGCGATAATCGGTAGACTTTGGTCTTGGTGGTACAGGGCTTTAACCGGCTCTGCGTACACCGCTTCTGGGTTTATCAGAGAGTCGTAGTGTATTGGGTGTGATGTCGAGACGAAAGTATCACTTCAGTTATAGTGGAGATGATGTCACGCAGGATACGGTATTAGTGCTCTTAAGTGCTGGCCGGCCATCGGATATTATGACAAGGTCATGTATATCCGATTATAGAGACTATTTACCAGACATCCGACATGTGCTTCGGACGGGGCAGACACTTATCCAGCCCCAGCCCTAGCACGTGACTATCCGATACTGGGCCAATATACACAATACTACGGTATACTACGCTTGATACAGATCTATATATTCCTGTAAGAATATTTCTGGAGAATTGGGTAGGCATGGCGCTTTGCTAGAAGCCAACCTTGTCTTGTAAATCGGTATAAACGTAGTACGAGGTACTTACGTGTTCGGATAATCCGACGACCGTATTTACTGCCAACATATCCGGAGATCTCATGGGTCGCTTCCTGAAGATTCACCGATGATGTATGACTCGCACTTTAATTAATCTAGGATTAATTAGAAGAGAGAGAAAATTAATCTGGGATTAATTACGGAGATATTTTATCTCGGATAAAATATTGATTAAAGAGAGAGAACGATTAATTTGAATTAATCGATAAAATAATATATTCGATATATTATAAGAAATTGGATTTCGACGCGAAATTAAAATTAGATTTTAATTCGGGCGAACGAATTAATTTAGAATTAATTCGTTAGCGACGTGAATAGTGATTTCGCTAGGCGTAATCATTTAATTACGACGCGACGGAAAATTCGTTAATTTGGAATTAGCGAACCCGAGCCCGAGAGTGATTGCGAGCGCATTCGCATTTCGAATTCGAGCGCGGCACGCAAGTCACATCAAGCGTCAAATCGTTAGTCACATCATGCGTCAAATCAATTGTCACTTTGAGTGATGTGACTTGACAACATGTCACTTTATTAAAGTGATGTGTGTGACTTAAAGTAAAAGTAGAAATGATGAAAAAAATTAATAGGCTTTTTGCTTTTTGACTTTTGTCTTGGTAAATGTAAATGCTTTTTGTATTTGATTTATTTTTGGAAAATAAAATAATATATAAGTTAAAACCATTTACCTTTTCTCTCTCTCTCAATTCACGATCTCTCCTCTTCCTCTCCCTCTCTTTTCTTCTCCCTCTCATTCACGGCTTAGAGCCATTTTTCTTCTTCTTCTTCTCATTTTTTGGTCACTGCGAATTGAAAGAGAAGCAAATGAAGATGTGTTGTTGCAAAACATGAGTGCTAGCACACCGGGTTATACATAGGTGATAGGGAAACGAATTTGTGAGCTTGGAAAGCTTGAAGCTTGGAGCTTCAATGGAGTCTTGCATGGCCGATTTTGGAGCATCAAAACACAGCCCCCAACCGAGCAGTCCACTGCATGAGGAAGCCAAAACCGAGCTTGGAGGGAGGCAAAAACGTAACTTGTTCTTCCTAGCATCAAACCCATCAATGTGAGTATGAATTCCGCCTTACTCCTTTGTGTATTCAACTCGTTTTTATGCATGTTTGTGATCCTTGGGACTTGATTTAAACTCAACAATGGTATCTTGAGCTATTGGTTGCATAAAACAAATTTAGGGTTCTTGAGCAAATTTGGGGCTTTTTGATTTAAGCTTGATTTTGACAAATTGTTTGTTTAAGAATGCTTGTATATGTATAAATTAGAGTTACATGTAATCAATTTGAAGAAAAAATAATTGGATTGATTTTCCCCAATTTGCTTAATGTTGGCCAAAACTTTAATTTGGGTAAACTCAATTGAGCATCAAATGATTAAATTGTTTAGTATAGTATGCTTGAATGAGGTTGAATTGATGTTGTGCATAATCAATTTCATGAAATTTGGTTGGATCCATTTTTCCCCAAATTTTGGGCATGACAAATTTGGGTAAACTTGATTTTGAGCATGTTTAATGAAATTGGATGATTTAGAATGCTTAAATGTTGTTTTAATTGATGATTGATTAGATCAATTTGATGAAAAGTGTTTGGAACAATTTTTCCCCAATTTGCTTGTGATGGCCGAATTTGGCAAGCTCCCTAATGTCTTGGTTTTTTGATTTTTTGTTCATTGGATGACTTGCAAATCATTTGGGGATGTTGAATTTATGTTTAATTTGGTTCAATTGGATTGAATTTGATTTGGGCATATTTTTCCCCTTTGGCCGAGACACTTGAAGCATGAAATTGGGTTTGATTTGATTTAATTTATGTTGGACATGATTAATTGATGTTAAGCATGATTAATTGGACAAATTTGATGTTTTGGAAACTTTGATTTGGGTAATTAATAATGCTATGCACTTTGTTTAATTGAATTGTAAAATTTGGATTTTGTAATTTAATTAAATGGGCCTTAAAATTGGATTTGGGCTTTTTAAGTTGTTATTGGGTTTATTGGACTTTGTTGTACAAAGTTGGTTTAGGCCAAAATTGGTTGGATCCAATTAGGCCCAAAACCGCTTCAAAAGGCCCAAATGCGAACTAATAAACCTTTAACGTTTAATTGGGCCTAATGGGCCTAAATTAATTTATGGGCTTATGGGGTAAACCCGGATTGGACTTTGGTTGCGGGTTTGACCCGAGTTGACCAAAAGTCCACGCCTTGAAGAAATTAATTAAAAGCCCATTGGACTTTAATTAAATTAATATTGGATATTAATCGGGCTTTGAGACCCGTAACGATTAAATTTGGAATTTAAGTCGTAAAGGTTTTTTTTAAAGTGTAATATTTAATTTGGAATTAAAAAATGAATTAGAATTAAATGCGTATTAATTGGATTTAATTATGTAATTTAATTTAATTCGTAGAAATCGTACTTTGAGTACGTGTTCGCAATACGAGTTTGACTCGAACAAAATCAAATCTTTGTTTGAACATTGGATGATCACTAATTATCAAGATTAATTAATTTGATTGATTGATTGATAACATGCTTGTATGAATACATGGTTGTGATGTTTGAATAATGTATATCGGATGGATATTAGCAGGGTGGGGCAATTTTAGAAATGTTGTAATAAATTTGATTTATTAATTGGACCTGCGAGTCCAGCCTTATCTCCTATTCTTTGTATTCTCTTCTCACCTATTCCCCTATGTATATGAGGTTTCTTTAGAAGTGTAGTGTAACGGGTAGAAGAAATATTAGTGCTAGCGGGAGAGAGAAAGTGAGAGATTTGATCTAGGATCAATGTAAAATATCCATCCGCATATCATTATTATTTTATCATATGCGCTTTATTATGTGTTTAGAATGCATGTTTAAGGGTGTATGATGATGAGACCTTAACAAAGATAATAAATTGGTAGCCAATTTGCACGCGAAAAACCCTCGTTAAATATCAAGCGTTTATTTTCCTTCCATTGAGTGATTCTTACTCAAGATCCGAGATTGGCAAGGGTTGTTGGCCAAAGTCAAGCCCTTGTCCGTCAAAGATGTGTTTTAATCACGAGGCTTTGTTCCATATCGGTGTCGTGTCCAAGTTGTGGTTTGTTGGCCAAAGTCAAGACCACTTCTTGTCCATTGACATTGATTACGAAGCTTCCATGTCAATGGGTCCGCGCTTGACTGGGATCACTAGGTTTGTTGTGCCAAAGCCAAGGCCTAGTTGATTCAGAGGAAAATGGTTAGGGTATACATTCGATGTATAGGCATATATAAGATATATGTTTGGGACTTGGATGTCCACCTACTGGATCTAGGAGTTGGATGAGATCCAATCGATCTTAGAGATCTACCTAGTTAATTATCATACAATTTGTTGGCCAAAGTCAAGATTGTGTGATATTTAACGGGATCCTAGCCCACTAGGAAACACGGTTTCCCGAGTACTCGACAGAGGGTTAGAGGCTCGACGAAAAATAGTGGGAGGCAAGAATTGAATTTGCAATACTCGTTCAATTACTCGCCATACGCGCTCATTTAAATTATTTCGTCATTAGATTAAATGTTAGTTGGACTAATATTTAAATTGTTGTTTTAATAAACAGTTGGACTGTATTATACTTGATTATATATAATTGGATTATATTAATCAATATATTTGAATTAATTAATTTCAGTTTACAGTTGATTTTATAATTGGATTATAGTAATCAATGTAATTGAGGTTAATTAATTTGGATTATATTTGATTATATAGTTGGACTATTATAATCATTATAATATATATAGTACCACTAATCGTTGATTAAATAGTTGGAATTGTAATCAAGATAAAATTGAAAAGTTGGATATTTAAAATATAATCTGGGATTAAAATATTTTAAATAATTTAATTTTCAAATTGGGAATAAATAATATGTTACTTTATTTGATAAAATAACTTATTATACCTTAAGCCCAAATTAAGCAAAATAAGTAGAGCATAAATCTTTGGAAGATTTATGTGATGATGACTTTAATGCTTAATTTAATATACTTGTCATAAATCTAATTTTAGATTTAAGAAGTATTAAAATTGCAATTTATAATTCTTGGAGAATTAATTGACTATTCTATAAAGTCAAAGTTTGCAATTGGGCATGTAGCACGAGGTGCACATCGTTTCGATATTTTAAAAACCCAAGGCTTGGCCTAAGGTTTCTGAAATATTAAAAGGATAATTGACATATCCCAAAGTGACTACCATTTGGATATGGCAGACACGAAGGAATTAAAGAAAGGGCAAGACTCTTACTTTAAAAATGTTTGTCTTAGTTATGTTCACAGCTAGTATTGAAATTAGATTTTAAATACTAAGTGTGGTACATAAAATATATGTATTGATGTTCAGAATCTGCTTTGAGCAGGATACTGACTTCAAGCTGAGATTGCTCTGCGAATCGGAAACGGGACGAAAGTCGTTGTTTCGACCGTAGATACCTAAGTTTAGGAACTACCCTTCGGGTGGTACTTAAATTAGGAACTGTTATAATGTAACTAGTTTGACTAGAGACATTATCTCTATATCAGTGCTTAATCCATTGTGGATAAACCTTTATATTATAGAACACTAAGTGTTTTATTATATAAAGATGATACTGAGATAAATACATTAGATGTAAATAACAGAATTTATATTTTGAATATAAATAAAATCTCAAACATATAAAATGACAAATAAATCGCTCAAATTGATTTGATCAATAGAGACTTATTTGTGGCATTGTTGTCTAGGACGCAATTAAACTAGACTCGTATATCCACACTTTTGAAGAGTGGGTACTAGGACTGATTTGACTATTCAAATAAAGTCTACGAATCTAGTTTGTTAGGTAAAGTACCTAAAACACTGTTTACTTAGTAATAGTGTAAGAGCCACCGATCTGTTAGCCCTATTCATGGTGAAGTTAGTGGGCCCATATCTAGCTAGGCTAGATGTGAACATGAATATTTCGTGACCTTAACGGATGTGGCGTCACGTTATGGTTATGTGTTTCTTTTGAAGAACACAAATCAGAAACTTTTAGAGTTTCGACACGAAATAGACAAACAGATCGGCTATAGTATTATACCGTCACGGTAAGACCGTAATGGAAAATACTTAAGCAATAAGTTTCTTATATACTACTGAAAGAGTATAGTATTCTTTCAAATGAGGACTCCTCCCGGAACACGTCAAAGTGACGGTGTGTCCGAACGGATTAAACCGAATCATGTTAGACATGATAAGGCTAATCATGAGTCGCTCTGAGCTACCATTTCCTTCAACGGATAAGTTTTAACAGTGCAATAACTTATTTAGAGATAAGGTTCCATATAAATCTGTTTGACAGATGTCATATAGGATATGAACAGGGAAGAAACGAGGTTTCTCATTCCTGATAATTTGGGTATGCCAGGCATAACGTTTGGATGATACCAAACTAAGGACCCAAATTGGATAAGTGCCAATATAGGTTATCCTAAGGGAAACCATAAGTATAGTACTTATAAATCTCACATGAGAACAATGTGATTGTTGCTCACCATGCGGTTTTTCCTGAGAGGAATACCGATATGCAGTGGTCAGTGGGAGGATAGTGATACTCGATGAAAATCGGAGTAATACTGTTCAAGGCACCTATTCCTAATGGAACATAAATAGTTCATCAATGATGAAACTATTCCATTAATCTTCGAGTACACAAGAACCGCGTAGATCATAGAGAGTCAGAAAACAACCTGGGGTATGGGTTTCTGATCTCACCTCATAAAGATGTTAATCTTTTAAGGTATACCAACTGATTACGTATGAGGTAGTGATACAAGGTATCGACTCCATATTATGACAAAGTGTCATGAGTCCAAAATGAATTCCATGTATATCAACAAGTTTGGATACTAGTTGATGTACCATAAGGCATTGTGCCTATTGGTACTTTATAAGTCTTCAAGGAAGACATACATGGAAGGCAACATACCAACGTACTAAGCTAGGCTTGTAAAGAAAAGGTAGAGTTATCAACATTGGGTTGATTCCGACAAAACCTTTTACCTGTTGCCATTATAAATCCATTTGGATAATGCTTGCTAAAGCTGTGTATTTCATTTATGAAATATGACAGCTTAACGGAAAATCGCTTTCCTGAAAAGGAAACCTTTCGGAGGATGTTTATGACATCCTGTCGGTTTTATCGTACCATAACAAGCAAACAAGGTTTGCAGGTTATTCGATCCATGTTTGGATTGAAGCAAGCATAGGTTCTAGGAATTATCGTTTTGATGTAATCATAATGGAGTATGATTTAATTCAAAACAAAATGATTCTTGTGTATATAAAAGGGTTAGTGGGAGTGCACTGAAATGAATGTCATGTAAAGTAATGATAATATGTCATTTCTTGGAAATGAAATTCCCATAAAGCAATCGGTGAAAGCTTGGCTTTCATAAGAAATTCTCCGTAGAATTCTGGGGAGTAACAACCTTTATTCAAGGAATAAAGATCTACTGGGATAGATTTGGAGTTGTTAACACTCTCTGGGAAATTGTGCATTTAAAATGTACTTGATATGGTGTCTCATACGCTTTGAGCATATGGAGTCACAATCAGGACAATCCAAGTGATAGTCATTGGATTGAAGTTAAGGACATCTATTAGTATCTTAGAGAACTAAAGATGCTGTCTTAAATTATGGAGTATGAGAACTTGAAGTGACTAGGATCACTGCTGCAAGTTTCCAAACCAGTAAATACTGCGGTACTATAAAGTTTGAATAACGGGACAGTAAGCTGGAAATATTCCGAGCAAGATAACTGTTGCCGAATTAACAACAAATGCGGATTATTGCTGCAGCTGAGGCAGCAATAGAAGCCATTTGGATCGATAATAAATCTAATTAGATTAGATATAGTTCTTTTAGCAGCTGAGCTAGGCGTCAGCACAGGCTAAGGAATTAAAGGTCTCATCGACGATCCAGATATATACTTCTATTCATCTGATTCGTTCGGATCATACATCGTGGCGATGTGATGATCGTATAAATCGCGTCAGAAGATAATTACGCAAATCCGCTGACGAAAACCTTTCTCAGCAATTTGAGCGAACCGTACATAGTTCGGGTGTTAGACACTCGAGTGACTGGCTATGTGCCAAGTGGGAGATTGTTGGATAATATGACCCATAGCGTCACTATTTGTACAGATCACGGTGTTGTACAAATTAACTATGTGACAAGGAAATTGCACTCTCATCATTTGTGATTAGATCACCATATATGTATAAATGAAGAGAGGTCCATATGATTAGTTCCTGGATTGAAATGATATGAGACATTATCAGTCCACGAAGGATTAATCATTAAATATCCATAGCCGGAGTATTATCGAGACAGGACATCGATAATGTGGAATAGGCTAGTATTGGACTTGTGCGCGTTGTGAGGGCACAACGGCATAGTTCTCATATATTTAAGTATTGGATACTTATGCAAGTACGATAGGAGGTTGTGTTTCACCGATGGTACGGGAAACAGCTTCGCTCTGGATAGACCCCTCGGAATCCCATTGGTATTATGACTATGTGTCTATGGGAGGCCGAAATCAAGGTAGGTGTGTATAGTCTTAACCTGAGACTTGCATCGCTAATACTTGCGATAATCGGTAGACTTTGGTCCTGGTGGTACAGGGCTTTAACCGGCTCTGCGTACACCGCTTCTGGGTTTATCAGAGAGTCGTAGTGTATTGGGTGTGATGTCGAGAAGGAAGTATCACTTCAGTTATAGTGGAGATGATGTCACGTAGGATACGGTATTAGTGCTCTTAAGTGCTGGCCGGCCATCGAGATATTATGACAAGGTCATATATATCCGATTATAGAGACTATTACCAGACATCCGACATGTGCTTCGGACGGGGCAGACACTTATCCAGCCCCAGCCCTAGCACGTGACTATCCGATACTGGGCCAATATACACAATACTACGGTATACTACGCTTGATACAGATCTATATATTCCTGTAAGAATATTTCTGGAGAATTGGGTAGGCATGGCGCTTTACTAGAAGCCAACCTTGTCTTGTAAATCGGTATAAACGTAGTACGAGGTGCTTACGTGTTCGGATAATCCGACGACCGTATTTACTGCCAACATATCCGGAGATCTCATGGGTCGCTTCCTGAAGATTCACCGATGATGTATGACTCGCACTTTAATTAATCTAGGATTAATTAGAAGAGAGAGAAAATTAATATGGGATTAATTACGGAGATATTTTATCTCGGAGAAAATATTGATTAAAGAGAGAGAACGATTAATTTGGAATTAATCGATAAAATAATATATTCGATATATTATAAGAAATTGGATTTCGACGCGGAATTAAAATTAGATTTTAATTCGGGCGAACGAATTAATTTAGAATTAATTCATTAGCGAAGTGAATAGTGATTTCACTAGGCGTAATCATTTAATTACGACGCGACGGAAAATTCGTTAATTTGGAATTAGCGAACCCGAGCCCGAGAGTGATTGCGAGCGCGTTCGCATTTCGAATTCGAGCGCGGCATGCAAGTCACATCAAGCGTCAAATCGTTAGTCACATCATGCGTCAAATCAATTGTCACTTTGAGTGATGTGACTTGACAACATGTCACTTTATTAAAGAGATGTGATGTGACTTAAAGTAAAAGTAGAAATGATGAAAAGCATTAATAGGCTTTTTGCTTTTTGACTTTTGTACTTGGTAAATGTAAATGCTTTTTAGTATTTGATTTTATTTTTGGAAAATAAAATAAATATATAAGTTAAAAACCATTTACCTTTTCTATCTCTCAATTCACGATCTCTTCCTCTCCCTCTCTTTTCTTCTCCCTCTCATTCACGGCTTAGAGCCATTTTTCTTCTTCTTCTCATTTTTGGTCACTGCCGAATTGAAAGAGAAGCAAATGAGAGTGTTTTGTTGCAAAACATGAGTGCTAGCACACCTTGGGTTATACATAGGTGATAGGGAAACGAATTTGTGAGCTTGGAAAGCTTGAAGCTTGGAGCTTCAATGGAGTCTTGCATGGCCGATTTTGGAGCATCAAAAACAGCCCCCAACCGAGCAGTCCACTGCATGAGGAAGTCCAAAACCGAGCTTGGAGGGAGGCAAAAACGCAACTTGTTCTTCCTAGCATCAAACCCATCAATGTGAGTATGAATTCCGCCTTACTCCTTTGTGTATTCAACTCGTTTTTATGCATGTTTGTGATCCTTGGGACTTGATTTAAACTCAACAATGAGGCTGAAAGATATGGTTTCCATATTGATGAGGAACATGATCAGGTCATTGATAATGACGATCCCACCAGTTAAGACGAAGTAATACTTGACATTGATTCAGTCAAGTGGCTTGAGGCCATGAAATCTGAAATAGACTTTATGTATCAGAATCAAGTCTCGGACTTGGTTGATGCACCTGAAGAGATAAAACCCATAGGCTGCAAGTGGATTTACAAGCGTAAAACTGATGTAGAAGGCAACATCCAAACCTATAAGGCTAGGTTGGTGGCGAAAGGTTATAGACAAATCCAAGGAATTGACTATGATGAAACCTTCTCGCTTGTTTCAATGATAAAGTCCATTCGAATTTTACCGGCACTAGCTGCACACTTTGATTATGAGATTTGGCAGATGGATGTCAAAACAGCTTTCCTTAATGGGAACCTCGTAGAGGAAGTCTATAGGACACAACCTGAGGGGTTTTCATATAAGGATGTTCATAATAAAGTATGCAAGCTTAAACGATCCATTTATGGACTCAAGCAAGCCTTCAGAAGTTGGAATATATGATTTGATGGGACAATCAAAGAATTTGACTTCATCAAAAATGTAGACGAGCCTTGTGTTTACAGGAAAAGTAGTGGGAGTGCTGTTGTATTTCTTGTATTATATGTCGATGACAAATTAATCATCGGGAATGATATTCCTATGATGCAAGCCACCAAGCAATGGTTATCTCAGAATTTCTCCATGAAAGATTTGGCAGAAGCAGCCTACATCCTCGGCATTAAGATCTACCGTAATAGATCTAAGAGGTTGTTAGGACTTTATCAATCTATATACATAGATAAAGTTTTGAAAAGATTCAAAATGGAAGATTCCAAAAGAGATAATTTACCTAAATGTCATGGAATCAAATTATCTAAGGAGCAATGTCCACATACTCCTTCAGATAGAGAGCGTGTGAGTAGGATCCCTTATGCTTCAGCAATAGGATCGATCATGTATGCCATGCTATGTACAAGACCTGATGTCTCTTATGCTCTTAGCATAACGAGCAGGTATCAGGAAAATCCTGGTGAGCAAAACTGGGAAACTATCAAAACAATCCTCAAGTATCTGAGAAGAACTAAGGATGTGTTCTTGACATACAGAGATTGTTCTGAGATGAAAGTCATTGGTTACTGTGATGCGAGCTTTCATACCGATAGGGATGACAGCAGATTGCAAACAAGATATCTGTTTACTTTGAATGGCGGAGCTGTCAGTTGGAAAAGCTCAAAGCAGTCAACTATAGCGGACTCCACCACTGAAGCCAAGTATATTGCAGCATCTGAGGCAGCTAAAGAAGCAGTCTGGATAAAGAAGTTAATCACAGAGCTCGAAGTGCTTCCCGCGATAAAAAATGGTGTCACAATGTACTGTGACAACACGGGCGCCATTGCTCAATCAAATGAAGTAAGGTCCCACCAAAAATCCAAGCATGTACTCAGATGATTTCATCTCATCAGGGAGATTATTGAGAGAAAAGAAGTTATTATAGAGAAAATACCCACAGAAGATAATCTTGCAGATTCTCTGACTAAAAGGATGACTCAACAAAAGCATGATATGTTGGGAAGCGGTCGTGAGTGCGCAGCGGAAAATTAAAATTATTATGCCACTTTCCCTTTGCCCAAGACCCATTTGTTTTTATTATTCTACAAGCCTAGGCATTTTACTATATATTCTAAGCATAAAACTCATAAAACATGCAAAGAACATAAACCTAAACACGCGAACTATCATAAGAACTCTAATTGAAATAAAGAAAGAAAAAGACTTACTTGAACCGTAGACTCCTCCAGTCCTCCCTCCAATCTACAAGCTTTTCTCGAACTCAGCAAGCTCTTCCACGTTCCAAAGAGCCAACCAAGTGTGTGGCCTCCAAAGATGCACACACCAAAGCCAAAACTCAACGGCAAGACTACGCCTTGAGTGCACGGGTATTTTGCCCTTGGTGCTAGCCTAGGCAAATACCTAAAACTTTTAACTCGAGGTTCCTCTAGTCAATTAGACTTAAGGATCCTTAAAATCAGTGGCTTACTCTTAAACTTTAGAGTTGCTCACTTATATAAACCCAAGATATTAAAGGTTTGGTGTTCAAAATTTGTGAAGAATTCTTTGGGTTTATATAGTGCTCTAAAGAAAACAAAATTAATTAAGAATCTGATATGGAATAAAAGCTAATTTAATCTTAGCCATTGGATCTTAATTTAGTGGTTTAATGAGATTATAAAACCCTAATAAGAGTTTGGGCCGAATTGGAATTCAAAACAAATAACAAAAAAAAAATTACTATTCACGTGAATAGTAATTTTTTTATTCCAATTCCCAAAGTGCCCCCATTGTCATTCACCAATCCCTAAGCCACTATGGAACCTCATAAATGATATGTTCAATAATTAAACACATTGAACCATTTATGAACAATTTCTATAGCAATCATATATGATGTTATATTTGTAATGTGCACTATTAACCATCGATTTCGACTTTGTTGTTTGACCTTTTGGGTTCCCCTCAAGTTGGACATGAAATGAATCGTGATAATTTAATCGAACATAAATTATCCTCCGATTAGATGGTCGTTCGATTTCAATGACCAAGGTTGACATCTAGCAACATGTCAAGGCCCTCAAATGAGAAGGAAAGATATATATATTCATTTTGTATGCGATTTACATATGATACGGTCCATCACCTCACTGTATCCCCACCTATTGAACTAGGGTACGGAAAATGTCTACCAATATGGTCAAAGGTATGATGTTGATAGTGTCATGAATCAGGCGATTTATGCTTTTGTTGAGTCAGCCATTTAGTCAGAGAATCTGCAAGATTATATATTGTGGGTATTTTCTCTATAATAACTTCTTTTCTCTCAACAATCTCCCTGATGAGATGAAATCGCCTGAGTACATGCTTGGATTTCTGGTGGGACCTTGGTTCCTTTGATTGAGTAATGGCGCCCGTGTTGTCACAGTACATTGTGACGCTATTCTTTATCGTGGGAAGCACTTCCAGCTCCGTGATGAACTTCTTTATCTAGACTGCTTCTTTAGCAACCTCACATGTTGCAATATACTCGGCTTTAGTGGTGGAGTCCGTTGTAGTTGACTACTTTGAGCTTTTCAACTGAAAGCACCGCCATTCAAAGTAAAAAAATATCATGTTTGCGATCTGCTGTCATCCTTATCGTTCTGAAAGCTCGCATCACAATAACCAATGACTTTCATCTCAGAACAATCTCCGTATGTCAAAAACACAACCTTAGTTCTTCTCAGATACTTGAGGATTGTTTTGACAACTGCCCAGTGTTGCTCACAAGGATTTACCTGATACCTACTCGTTATTCTAAGAGCATAAGAGACATCAGGTCTTGTATATAGCATGGCATACATGATCAATCTATTGCTGAAGCATAAGGGATCCTACTCATACGCTCTCTATCTGAAGGAGTATATGGACATTGCTCCTTAGATAATTTGATTCCATGACAAGTAGGTAAATTACCTCTTTTTGGAATCTTCCATTTTGAATCTTTTCAAAACTTTATCTATGTACGTAGATTGAGAAAGTCCTAACAACCTCTTAGATCTATTACGGTAGATCTTAATGCCGATGATGTAGGCTACTTCTCCCAAATCTTTCATGGAGAAATTCTGAGATAACCATTGCTTGGTGGCTTGCATCATGGGAATATCATTCTTGATAATTAATATGTCATCGACATATAATAAAAGAAATACAACAGCACTCCCACTACTTTTCCTGTAAACACAAGGCTCGTCTATATTTTTGATGAAGTCAAATTCTTGATTGTCTCATCAAATCGTATATTCCAACTTCTGGAGGATTGCTTGAGTAAATAAATGGATTGTTTAAGCTTGCATACTTTATTATGATCATCCTTAGATGCAAACCCATCAGGTTGTGTCATATAGACTTCCTCTACGAAGTTCCCATTAAGGATAGCTGTTTTAACATCCATCTGCCAAATCTCATAATCAAAGTGTGCAGCTAGTGCCAGTAAAATTCGAATGAATTTTATCATTACAACAGGAAAGAAGGTTTCGTCATAGTCAATTCCTTGGATTTGTCTATAACCTTTCGCCACCAACATAGCCTTATAGGTTTGGATGTTGCCTTCTGTATCAATTTTACGCTTGTAAATCCACTTGCAGCCTATAGGTTTTATCCCTTCAGGTGCATCTACCAAGTCCCAGACTTGATTCTGATACATATAGTCTATTTCGGATTTCATGGCCTCAAGCCACTTGACTGAATCAATGTCACGCATTGCTTCGTCATAGCTGGTGGGATCATCATCATCAATGATCTGATCATGTTCCTCATTAATATGGAAACCATATCTTTCAGGCTAATGTCTTTCCCTACCAGACCTTCTGAGTTCATAACCTTGTGGTTGTTCCGTCGCTGCCCTTTTGAGAGGCCTGGGGTTTAGTTCTATATTAGTTTCTTCTTCTCGTACCTCATCGAGGTCAAGTCTACTCCCACTATATATCTTGAGAAGGAATTCGTTCTCTAGAAATTTAGCATTTCGTGAGACAAATGTTCTTTGTTCATTTGGGATGTAGAACACGTATGCTCTTGCGTTCAAGGCATATCCTACAAACTTACATTTAACTACCCTATCATCCAATTTGTTAGTTTGTGTGAGCTTGACATATGCGTCACATCCCCAAACTCTTAGATAACTAAGACTATGACGTTTCCTAGACCATAACTCATATGGTGTTTGACTAACAGTCTTGGAAGGAACTTGGTGTAGTAGTAGTGTTGCAGTTTCTAAAGCAAGACCCCAAAATGAAAGAGGTAGATTCGTGTCTGGCATCATTGATCGGACCATATCTAATAATGTCTGATTTCTCCTTTCGGAGACCCCATTATGCTGTGGAGTTGCCGGAGGAGTCCACTGGGATACAATGCCATTTTCTCTCAAGTAATCTTGAAATTCGTTGCTCAAGTATTCACCACCTCGGTCAGACCTTAGTGGCTTAATACTTTTATTAAGCTGGTTTTCTACTTCAGCCTTGAAGTCTTTGAATTTCTCAAAGGCTTCAGATTTGTACCAGATAAGGTACTCATACCCATATCGTGAATGATCATCGATAAAGGTAATGAAGTAGGAGAATCCACCTCTAGCGGTGACTGATATTGGTCCGCATACATCAGAGTGTATGAGTTCTGATGTCTCTGATGCACGTTGTCTATTACCTTTGAAGGGTAATTTGGTCATTTTACCAAGTAAACAAGACTCACAAGTTCCATAAGGTTTATATTTCAAGGGTTTGAAATACCCATCCTTATGTAGCTTAGTTAATCTTGTTTCATTAATATGACCTAAGCGACTATGCCACTGAAGTGATTCATTGAGATTATTCGAGTTAACGTTGTATATATTAGAGGTTGAACATTTTTTATTAGTTTGTAAGACAGAGATACCATTATTCAAAATACCATCTCCATATTTTATTTCATTGAAATAAATAGAACATTCATTAAAACTTATTAGGCATGAAAAGCCTTTATTACATAAAAAAGAAATTGAAATGATGTTCTTTACTAGAGAATGTACATAAACACAATCTTCTTGTCTAAAACTAAACCATTCGGCAAAACTAATGAAAAAGTCCCCACGCATAATGCATCTAGTTTTGCTCCGTTACCCATGCATAAGTCAACCTCCCCATGACGGAGTCTTCTACTGTTTCTCAGGCCCTGCACATTGTTACACAAGTGAGTCCCACAACCAGTGTCAAGCACCCAAGTAGAAGGTTCAGAGTTTTGAGAATATAGTTAAATCATATACAACATACCTGAAGCATTGGGCTTCTTGGCCTCTTGGGCTTCCTTGGCTTTCAAGGATCTGCAGTCTTACTTCCAATGACCATTCTTTCCGCAAAAGAAACATTTCCTCTTTCCCTTTTTCTTCTCCACCTTACCATTGGGCTTTAGGTGATCTCGAGCCTTGGCCTTGCTTTTATTTTTCTTTGGGCCCCGTGGCTTCAGGTCCGTACCCGTAAGCATGACGGAGGTTTTAAGCTCCGGTTTCAAGTCCTTGTCTGCTTGCTTTATCAAATTTTGCAATTCTGCTAAAGTAGCTTCTTTATCATACCGATGAACCTGTATAATAAAGTTAGAGAATTCTTTTGGTAAGGATTGAAGAATCAGATTATGACCTATCTCATTATCCATGATGAACCCGAGGTTGGCCAATTTTTCAATCTGGCCAATCATCTTAAGCACATGTCCACTAACAGATCATTCCTTATACCTTGTTTGGAATAAGGCACATGACACTTGGAATCTCACGGTATGAACGGAATTTGCATACAACTCCTTCAAGTGAAAGATGATGGTTTGAGCATCCATATCTTCGTGAGCTTTCTGAAGTTCGTCCAACATAGGGCCAAGCATTATGCAAACTGCTTGCTCATCATCATCGACGTGTTTCTTCCAAGCATCAAATATATATTGGTCAGCATCTTCTGCAGTTTCAGGGGAAAATGGTCTTTCAAGAACATAGAAAATCTTTTCTTATCGTAAGACAATTTTAAGGTTTCTAAACCAGTCATTGTAGTTGTCCCATTTGAGCTTATGCTCATCAAGGATGGAATGAAGTGTACTCTGTTTTCCATTTGAATGTTTGTGAAATATTTTAACCCACCTGTTAAGAGAAAATTTTAAAATTAGGAATATGTTTTCATTAATGTTTCATAATAACATTGGCTTTTAATATTATGAAGTTGCTCCCACTCAATTGTTTTAAAATTTTAAGCAAATCGCATCAACCCCAATATGATGGATTTCTTATGGGCAAGGATCCCATTATCATCATTTCATAACTCTGACTAGGGCCGATCGTTATAAAATATGATAATTAGGTAGGTTCCCAACCAATTTATGATATAAATCACAATTCCTTGATCATTGGGTTGGGCAATCAAACATGACATAGCTTATGCTAGTCCTTGTGGACACCCAATTTTTGCCACTAAGTTATAAGACCACGCCTAAGGGTCGTTGTGTCTTATGACTCAGAAAAGTCAAACCATTGTCAATAGTACGATTTAGGGACAAATTGGTATTGGTCAGTCTGGTAAAGCCTAGTCCTGCCAATACGATTTAAGCCCTTTGGGTCTATACTTTATAATGGGAGGCAAATTTTAGACTTAAATTATTATTGAGGATTTTAGCAAGTTTAAGTGTATAACTGTCAAATGGATTCCTCCATTGAAAATTCCCCAGAGGGATGGTGGAGCGAACTCTCTTAAATACCCTTACCTCTTAGGCTCTTATTGCCTTGGTGACAGGAATAAACAATAGATCCTCCAAATTAGTCCAAAACTTTAAATATGCTTTAAGGTAAGCTTTGAGTAAATGATTATCTAGATGTCTTCACAACTTTTCCTTTTGGCTATAAAAAGGTAGTGAGTGAAGGAAGACACCAAATCATTATCTAACTCTAGTAATACCTTTGGTGAAATTAACTTTAGTTTGGAAAGTTTTATTAACCCCTTGGTCTCAACCCACTTGTATCTTTTATAATGTCTTTTATTATAAACAAGTGATTTATATTTATTAGCCTTAAAGGTAATAAATCTCTAAGTTCATCACGGAATAATTAATTAGCTAAGGGATAAGTAATACACTCTCTATTTCTTAGAAAGTCTCTAGATGCTGCACCCTAAAATAATCATGCCAATTCTAGTCATATATAGAATCATCAAGCATATGAGTTTTAATATGTTGGAATTATTTTAGGCATTAAATAACTTTGATTAATATTTAATTATGATATTGCATTTTATTTTATTCAAATAAGGTGTTGTTAGTGAGGTCTTGGATCATATGCCTGAGGCATACGCAGTTGTCAGTTTCATGGCCTTTTTGCTGATGGTAGTGGCAGTATAGGTTTAGGTCGAGGTGGCGTGGCACAAGGTTTAGAAGTGGTTTAGGTTCTAAGGGTTTTAAGAGTCCCTGCCTCTTCAAATTTTCAAACACCTTTGACAAAGCTCTACCAAAATTAGAGAATCGTCTGTTTCTGATGGCGGCGACTGTTGGATAATATGACCCATAGCGTCACTATTTGTACAGATCACGGTGTTGTTGTACAAATTAACTATGTGACAAGGAAATTTCACTCTCATCATTTGTGATTAGATCACCATATATGTATAAATGAAGAGAGGTCCATATGATTAGTTCCTGGATTGAGATGATATGAGACAGTATCAGTCCACGAAGGATTAATCATTAAATATCCCAAGCCGGAGTATTATCGAGACAGGAAATCGATAATGCGGAATAGGCTAGTATTGCACTTGTGCGCGTTGTGAGGGCACAACGGCATAGTTCTCATATATTTAAGTATTGGATACTTATGCAAGTGCGATAGGAGGTTGTGTTTCACCGATGGTACGGGAAACAGCTTCGCTCTGGATAGACCCCTCGGAATCCCATTGGTATTATGACTATGTGTCTATGGGAGGCCGAAATCAAGGTAGGTGTGTATAGTCTTAACCTGAGACTTGTATCGCTAATACTTGCGATAATCGGTAGACTTTGGTCTTAGTGGTACAGGGCTTTAACCGGTTCTGCGTACATCGCTTCTGGGTTTATCAGAGAGTCGTAGTGTATTGGGTGTGATGTCGAGATGGAAGTATCACTTCAGTCATAGTGGAGATGATGTCACGCAGGATACGGTATTAGTCTCTTAAGTGCTGGCCGGCCATCGGGATATTATGACAAGGTCATGTATATCCGATTATAGAGACTGGTTACCAGACATCCGACATGTGCTTCGGACGGGGCAGACACTTATCCAGCCCCAGCCCTAGCACGTGATTATCCGATACTGGGCCGATATACACAATACTACGGTATACTACGCTTGATACAGATCTATATATTCCTGTAAGAATATTTCTGGAGAATTGGGTAGGCATGGCGCTTTGCTAGAAGCCAACCTTGTCTTGTAAATCGGTATAAACGTAGTACGAGGTACTTACGTGTTCGGGTAGTCCGACGACCGTATTTACTGCCAACATATCTGGAGATCTCATGGGTCGCTTCCTGAAGATTCACCGATGATGTATAACTCGCACTTTAATTAATCTAGGATTAATTAGAAGAGAGAGAAAATTAATCTGGGATTAATTGCGGAGATATTTTATCTGGGATAAAATATTAGTTATAGAGAGAGAGAACGATTAATTTGGAATTAATCGATAAATTAATATATTTGATATATTATTAGAAATTGGATTTCGACGTGGAATTAAAATTAGATTTTAATCCGGGCGAACGAATTAATTTATAATTAATTCGTTAGCGACGTGAATAGTGATTTCGCTAGGCGTAATCATTTAATTATGACGCGACGAAAATTCGTTAATTTGGAATTAGCGAACCCGAGCCCGGGATTATTTGCGAGCGCATTCGCATTTCGAATTCGAATGCGGCACGTAAGTCAAATCGTGCGTCATATCACTAGTCGCATCAATCGTCAAATCAAATGTCACTTTGAGTGATGTGACATGTTGTCACTTGATTTGAGTGATTGATGTAGAAGTTGAAAAAGCAACAATTTGCTTTTTACTTTTTGACTTTTGAATTAAAGTAATATATATGTTTTATTTAATTTACTTGGTAAATATTATAAACATATATATTAAAGCTTTATCTTCTCTCTCCAACATGCAAGAAAAACGCACTTCTCTTTTCCCTCTCTTTTCTCCTTCCTCTATTCACGGCTTCACTGCCGATTTGCTTCAAAATTTTCTGGTTTCACCGAATTTGTGAGAAGCAAAGGAAGAAGAGTAGTGCTAGCACACACCTAGGGTTATATTATGGTGATAGGGAAACGAATTTGTGAGCTTGGATTTGGTTTTTGAAGCTTGAAGCTTGGAGCTTCAATGGTGACATCCATGGCCGAATGAACAAGGAGGAAGACACCCCAAAACCGTGCAGTCCACTGTCACAGAAGCCATTGCCGAGCTTGGAGGGAGGCTAAAACGCATCTTGTTCTTCATTTCATCAAAACCCATCAATGTGAGTATGTATTCCGCCTTACTCCTTTGTGTATTCAACTCGTTTTTATGCATGTTTGTGATCCTTGGGACTTGATTGAAACTCAACAGCGACCTCAATAGGAGTGAGCTTAGTCCCTGAAGGCCCCCCAATGGTCTTCCTATTCTGGCTATAAAACTTTCTGTTCTTGGCTTCCCGTTCCTCGATATCCATGACAGTTCTCTTAACTGTCGAAAGTCACTAATCATGGAGGTCATCCTCCTCAGCTTGTTATAAATTGAGGGTTTGGTGCCCTTAATGATCATCTTAATCTAGTCCTTCTCTGAGGGCCGTGTCTGCATCTTCAAGAGTTGGCTTCCCCAGCGATCCACATAATCTTTGAAGGTCTCTTCTGGCTTATGTTTGGTGTTTTCTAGGTCATGGAGTGACAAGTTTATCTCCATGTCTGTGACATATTGGTTCAAAAAGGCCTCCGCCAATGCCCTCCAGTTATCCTTTACCTTTTTCTCTAGGCTATGATACTATACTACGGGCGCCTTCTAGTGACATCCCGACCATCTTATGTTAGTGTTCCTAGAACATGCCAAGGATCTAATAAGCAAGAAAAGGTGTTCATAAATTCATTATAAGTTGCGGAATTACTTACATTGAATGGATTTGAGCTTTTAAAATTTTGAGAAGAAGATCTCCAAGATCCTTCCTTTGTTGATTCCAAGCTTTGAGTTGGTTACCAAGATCCTTCCTTTGTTGATTCCATGCTTGGATTTGTGAATGCAGATCTCCAAGATCCAAGCTTTGAGTGATGATTCCAACCCTTGAGTTAGTTTCCCTATCACCTTAGTTGATTCCATGAAGTGCTAGCTTTGTTGATTTTGCAACAAAATCAAAAAGAGGGAGGCTCCATGTTCACGCCCATGCTAGGGTTTTTGAGTGTCTTTGTGTTTTGTTCCATGTGTTGGAAGTGAAGAGAGAGAGTAGGCTTTTTGGTTTTGCTAAAGGGTTTTACTCTTTTACCCAAAACCATGTACTTGGGGTTTTTGGTTTCACCAAAACCAATTGGTTGGAAAGTAAGTGGTTTTGGCATAAATGTCAACCACTTATCAACCACCACTTCACATGTGTGACATGTGTGAAGTGGGCCCCACCATTTTGAATTCAAAATTCAAAATGTCTCTACGAACATTTGCCGCGGCTCGGATCCGTTTAATCTGATTAAACGAACTTTCGTCGTTAAATAATTAAATCTAATTTAATTAAATAACGATGCCTCGCAAAAATATTACGAACGTCGTTTACGAATTAATTCCAAATTTTTTCATTCCCTCGTATTAAAGTCCGACTTTAATTTCGTAATGAAATCCAATTCATATTAATATATCCGATATATTAATTTTAGCCCATACGAATAAATAAAATAGAAAAATCAAATTTAACTATTAAATTTATTTTACCGATGAATTCCAAATTAATAGCGTTCTCTCTCTTCCGAACACATTTAATCCCAGATTAAATAATACCTCAATTAATCCCAGATTAATTCTCTCTCTCTTAATTAATCCCATATTAATTCTCTCTCTTAATTAATCCCAGATTAATTCTAATTAAATCAACTGTCATCGGTGAATCTTTGGGAAGCGACCCAAGAGATCCCTGGATATGTTGGCAGTAAATATGGTCATCAGATTATCTGAATACGTGCGTACCTCGTACAACATACTTACAGATTTACAAGACATGGTTGGCTTCTAGCAAAGCACCGTGCCTACCCAATTCTCCAGAAATATTCTTACTGGAATATATAATCTATGTCAGGCGTAGTATACGTAGTATTGCGTATTGCGATCCAGTATCAAATGTCACGTGCTAGGCCTGGGGCTGGAACTGTGTCTGCCCCATATGAAGCACATGTCGGATGTCTGGTAACTAGTCTCTATTATCAGATATACATGACCTAGTCATAATATCCCGATGACTGCAGTACTTAAGAGCACTAATATCGTATCCTACGTGACATCATCTCCACTATGACTGGAGTGATACTTCCGTCTTGACATCACACCCAATACACTACAATTCTCAATATACCCAGCAGAGGCGTACACAGAACCGGTTAAAGCCCTGGACGACCAAAACTAAAGCATACCGATTGTCGCAAGTATTAGCGATGCAAGTCTCAGGTTAAGACCAAATACACCTACCCTGATATCGAACTTCCATAGACACATAGTCATACTACCAATGGAATTCCGAGGGGTCTATCCAGAGCGAAGCTATTTCCGCACCATCGGTAAACACAACCTCTTATCACACTTGCATAAGTATCCAATACTTAAATATATGAGAACTATGTCGTTGTGCTCCCACAACGCGCACAAGTGTAATACTAGTCTATTCCGCATTATCGATGTCCAGTCTCGATAATACTATGACTAGGGATATTTAATGATTAATCCTTCGAGGACTGATACTGTCTCATATCATCTCAATCCAGGAACTAATCATAGGGACCTCCTATCATTTATACATCTAGGTGATCTAATCACAAATGATAAGAGCGCAATCTCCTTATCACATAGTTAATTTATACAACAACACCATGATCTGTACAAATAGTGACGCTATGGGTCATAAATGTCCAACAATCTCCCACTTGGCCTATAGCCAGTCACTCGAGTGTCTTACACCCGAACTATGTACGGTTCGCTCAAACTGCTGAGGAAAGGCTTTCGTCAGCGGATTTGTATGATTATCGTCTGATGCAATTCATTCGATCATCACATCGCCACGATGTATGATCCGAACGAATCAGATGAATAGTCGAAGTATATATCTGGATCGTTGATGAGACCATTAATTCTTTAGCTGTGCTGACGCCTAGCTCAGTTGCTAACAGAATATATCTAATCTAATAGATTTATCGTCGACCAAATGGCTTCTATTGCTGCCTCAGCAGCAGCAATAACCTACATTTGTTGTTTATTCGGTAACAGCATCTTGCTTGGAAGATTTCCAGCTTACTGTACCGTTATTCAAACTGTATAGTACCGTTTAGCGACTTAAAGTCGTTTTTATCGGTTAGGAAAATTGCCACATTGATCCCAGTCACTTCAAGTTCTCCATCTTCATAGTTTAAGACATCATCCTTAGTTCTCTAAGATACTAACAGATGTTCTTATTATCAATCCAGTGACTATCACTTGGATTGACCTGTTTGTGACTCCATATGCTCAAAGCGTATGAGACACCAGGTCACATACATTTTTCAATGTACGAGTTCTCAGAGAGTGTTAACAACTTTAAATCTATCCCAGTAGATCTTTATTCCTAGAATAAAGGTTGTTTCTCCCAAGAATTCTACGGAGAGTTTTCATGAAAGCCAAGCTTTCACCGATTATAATATGGGAATATCATTTCCAAGAAATGACATATCATCATTATTTAGGACATCATTGTCAGTGCGCTCCCACTAACCTCCTTATATACACAAGAATGATATGTGTTTTGAATCAAATCATACACCATTATGATTACATCAAAACGATAGTTCCAAGAACCTAATGTTTGCTTCCATCCATACATGGATCGAATAACCTGTAAACCTTGTTTGCTAGTTTTGGTACGAAAAAACCGTCAGGATGTTATAAACATCCTCCAAAGAGGTTTCTGTTTAAGGAAAGAGATTTTGACGTTCAGCTGCCATATTTCATGAATGAAACATGCAGCATCAGCAAGCATTATCCAAATGGATTTAACGTGGCAACAGGTAAAAGATTTCGTTGTAATCAACATAATATTGATAACGATACCTTTCCGCTACAAGTCTAGCTTAGTACATTGGTATGTTGCCTTCCATGTATGTCTTCCTTGAAGACTTATATAGTACCAATAGGCACAATGCCTAGTGGTACAACAACTAGTGTCCAAACATAGTTGTTATACATGGAATCCATTTCGGACTCATGGCATTTTGCCATAATAGGGAGTCGATACCTTGTATCACTTCCTCATACGTAGTCAGTTCGTATTCCTCAATAAAATTGACATCTTTATGAGGTGAGATCAGAAACCCATACCCCAGGTTGTTTTCTGACTCTCTCAGACCTACGCTGTTCTTATGTATTCGAAGATTATTGGTATAGTTTCATCTTTGATGAAATGTTTGTGTTCCATTAAGGACTTGGTGCCTTGAACAGTATAACTCTGATTCTTCATCGAGTTTTACTATCCTCCCACTTACCACTGCATATCGGTAATCCTCCTAGGAAAAACCGCATGGTGGGCAACAATCACATTGTTCTCTTAGTGAGTTGTATAAGTATTATACTTTGGTTTCCCTAGGATAACCAATTACATTAGGCACTTATCCAATTTGGGTTCTAGTTTGGTATCATCCAAACGTATGCCTAGCATTCCCAAATCATCATGAGTGAGAAAACCCAGTTTCTTTCCTGTTCATATCTAATATGAAATCTGTCAAACATATTTTTATGGAACCTTATTCAAAATAAGTATTGCACTGTTAATGATTATCTCTTTTGAAGGAAAATGGTAGCTCAGAGCGACTCATGATTAACCTTATCATGTCCAACAAAATTCGGTTTCTCCGTTCGGACACACTGTCAAACTGACGTGTTCCGGGAGGAGTCCTCATTGAAAGAATACTATACTCTTTCAAGTATATGAGAAACTTACTGCTTAAGTATTTTCATCATGGTTAAACCGTGATGTTTTAATACTTTAGCCGATCTGTTCGTCTATTTCGTGTCGAAACTCTAAAAGTTTCTGATTTGTGTTTCAAAAGAAACATATAACCATAATGCGATGCCACATCTATAAGGTAACGAAACATTCATATCCATCTCTAGCCTAGCTAGACATGGGCCCACTTACTTCACTATGAATAGGGCTAACAGATCGGTGGTTCTTGCACTTTCACCAATTAAAAGGTATTTTAGGTACTTTACCTAATAAACTAGATTCGTAGACTTTATTTGAGTGGAATCAAATATGTCCTAGTACCCACTCTTAAAAAGTGTGGATATACGATTCTTGTTTAATGTGTCCCAGACAGTACTGCCACAACTAAGTTTCTTCTGATCAAATCAGTTTGAGCTATTAGTTTGTCATGTCATATGTTTGAGATTTATTCATATTCAAAATATAAACACTGTCATTCACATCTAATGTGTTTATCTCAATATCATCTTTATATAATAAAACACTTTAGTGTTCTAGAATATAAAGGTACACTCGCAACGAGTTATACTCGATATAGAGATAATATTTCTAGTCAAACTAGTTACATTATAACAGTTTCCTAATTTAAGTACACATCAAAGGGTAGTTCCTAAAATTAGGTATTTACGATTAAAACAGCGACTGTCGTCCCGTTTCATATTCGCAGATTAATCTCATCTGAAGTCAGTATCCTGCTCATAGCAGATTCTGCACATCAGTACATATATTTATGTATCACACTATTTAATATCTAAAATCCAATTTTAATATTAGTAATGAACATTCTTATGATAAATATACTCAAAGTCAGAGCCTTGCCCTTTCTTTTATTCCTTCATGTCTGCCTTGTCCATACGGCAGTCACGTTTCAATGACTCCGTTTGCCACAGTTTAGGTAGACATCTTGGGATATGTCATTTGTCTTCCTAGAAGACTATAATGATTTTGCCTTTGCCATTTTCTACATTCTTAGAAGCCTTTGGCCAAGCCTTGGCCTTCTAGAATATTGAAGTAAGATGCGCCTTGCGCTACTTGCCTTATTGCAAACTTTGGCTTTGTCTCATTGAGAATGGCCATTAACTCTCCAAGAGTTATTAATTGCAATTTAATACTTCTAAGATCTAAGAATAGATCTATGAAGATCCTTCAATTTCTTCATCATACTTTAAGGATCTAATCCTTAGTTCTGATTAGGAAATTAAGGAGTCTTTATGGCAAGCATAATGGATTAAACATTAAATTTATCATCACATGAATCTTCCAAAGATCATGCTCTACTATTTGCTTAACTCCGGGCTTAGGCCTAAGATGTTATTTTATCAAATAAAGTAACTTATTAGTTTCAGGACTATCCTGAAATTTATTCCCAATTTGAAAATTAAAGTCATCTAAACACATTTTCCCTAGGACAATGTTTTAAACACTAATCTTTCAATTTAATCTTGATTCTAATAGTGCAACTATTTAATCAACGATTTCAGGTATAATCTAATGTAATGATTACTATAGTCTAACTATATAACTTATTACAATTTTATTGGTTAAAATCAAATATATATTGATTACTATAATCCAATTATATAATCATTATAAATGATCGGTAAAATCCAAATATATTGATTACTATAATCCAATTATATAATGAACTATAATTGAGGGGTAAAATTAAAATAAATTGATTACTATAATCCAATTATATAATCAACTATAAATGAAGGGGTTTGAATACAGTCCAACTGTTTAATTAAAACAACAATAAATATTAGTCCAACTAATATATAATTTATTTGACGAATGATATTTGATTGAGCGCTTATGGCAAGTGACTAAACGAATATTGCAAATCTAATACTTGTCTCCCACTATTTTTCGGCGAGCCTCTAACCCTCTGTGGAGTACTCGGGAAACCTAGTTTCCTAGTGGGCTAGGATCCTGTTAAATAACACATAATCTTGACTTTGGCCAACAAATTGTATGATACTTAACTAGTTAGATCTCTTAGATCAATTGGATCTCATCCAATTCCTAGATCCAGTAGGTGGACATCCAAGTCTGAAACATATATCTTATATATGCCAATATATCAAATATATTACCTAACCTATTTCCTCTGAATCAACTAAGCCTTGGCTTTAGCACAACAAACTTAATGATCCCAGTTAAACGGAACCCATTGACATAGAAAGCTTCGTAATCAATGTCGATGGACAAGAAGTGATCTTGATTTTGGCCAACAAATCACGACTTGGACAAGACACCGATATGGAACAAAACTCTCATGATTCGAACACATCCGCAATTGACAAAGGTCTTGACTTTGGCCAACAAACCAATGCCAACTTTGGATATTGAGTAAGAATCACTCAACGGAAGGAAAAACGCTTAATATATTGTGAGGGTTTTTCGCGTGCAAATTGGCAACCAATTTATTATCTTTGTTAAGGTCTCATCAGCATACACCCTTAAACATGCATTCTAAATACATAATAAAGCGCGTATAAATAAATAAATTAATAATGATATACGGATGGATATGTCACAAATTGTTCCTAGAACAAATCATTCATTTTCCTCTCCCCGGCTAGAACTATTCTAACTTCTACCCAATTACAAAATACAATAAAGAAACCTCATTTACATTGAGGGGAATTGGTGAGAAGAGAAATACAAAGAATAAGGAGATAAAAGGCTGGACACGCAGGTCCAATTTAAATAAATTCTAAATTTATTACAATTTCCAAAATTGCCCTCGCCCTCTAATATCCATCTGATAGACATTATTCATACAACACATTCATGTATTCATACAAATCATGTTATTCAATCAATCTAATCCAATTAATTAATCTTTGAATTAATGACCATCCAATGTTCAAACAACGATTTGATTTGCACGAGTCCAACTCGTTTAAGAATAAATACTTAAAGTACGTATTCTTGAATTATATCGAACTACAACTTTAAATCCAATTTATTTGTATTCAATACTAATTCCAAATTTAATTCCAAATTAAATATATACACTTACTTATAAGCCTTAAAGACTTGGATTCCAAATTCAATCTTAATGGGTCTCAAAGGCCCAATAACATCCAATGTCATTTTAATTAAAGTCCAATGGACTTTTAATTAATTCTTAAGGCATGGGCTTTGGCCATAATGGATCAAACCCAAAATTCCAAGGCCCAATAGGAATCACCCTATTGCCTACAAATTAATTTAGGCCCATTAGGCCCAATTAAATTCTTTAAAGGGTCAAGTGATATATTTGGACTTTATGGAATTGGTTTTGGGCCCAATTGGATCCAATCCAAAAGTCCAAAACCAAACTTAGTCAAACCAAGCCCATTAAGCTCAAATACACACTTTTAGCCCAATTCATAATTAAAGGCTTATTAACAGATTATAATATTCCAAATATCACATTATTTTAATTAAAGTGTATTAGCCATGATTAATTAATTAAACTCAATATTTCCAAAATATCAATTAACTTAATTAATCATGCTTAATCCATCAATTCGTGCTCAACACAAATTGAAGCCAAAACACAATCATTTCATGCTTAACACAAATTGAAGCTAAAACACATCATTTCATGCTCAACATGCTCTTTGATTTAACATAAACATTATTGACTTTGATTCTAATCTAATCAAACCAACAATCAACATTTAAACATGCATTTAAAAACACATCATTTCATTACAAAAATCAAAAAACTGCAGTGCACTGTGAAGGACATTCGGCCATGCTAAGGGATTTTAAAATTTTTGATCCAATCAATTTATTTCAAATCTAATCATGCACAACTCTAACTTAACATAATCTAAGCATGCTCAAATCATCAATTTGAAGAAATCATGCTCAAAACATAAAATTTTAGTCTCATGAACCCTAAAATTTTCAAGCTTAAAATTGGCTTTTGATACCATTGTTTGTGTTCCTAGAACATGCCAATGATCTAATAAGCAAGAAAAGGTGTTCATAAATTCATATAAGTTGCGGAATTACTTACATGAATGGATTTGAGCTTTTAAAATTTTGAGAAGAAGATCTCCAAGATCCTTCATTTGTTGATTCCAAGCTTTGAGTTGGTTTCCAAGATCCTTCCTTTGTTGATTCCAAGCTTTGATTTGTGAATGAAGATCTCCAAGATCCAAGCTTTGAGTGATGATTCCAACCCTTGAGTTAGTTCCCCTATCACCTTATTGATTCCATGAAGTGCTAGCTTTGTTGATTTTGCAACAAAATCAAAGAGAGGGAGGCTCCATGTTCACGCTCATTCTAGGGTTTTTGAATGTCTTTGTGTTTTGTTCCAAGTGTTGGAAGTGAAGAGAGAGAGTAGGCTTTTTGGTTTTGTTAAAGGGTTTTACCCTTTTACCCAAAACCATGTAGTTGGGGTTTTTGGTTTCACCTAAACCAAGTGGTTGGAAAGTAAGTGGTTTTGGCATAAATGTCAACCACTTATCAACCACCACTTCACATGTGTGACATGTGTGAAGTGGGCCCCACCATTTTAAATTCAAAATTCAAAATGTCTCTACGAATATTTTTCGCGGCTCGCATCCGTTTAATCTGATTAAACGAACTTTCCTCGTTAAATAATTAAATCTAATTTAATTAAACAACGATGCCTCGCAAATATATTACGAACGTCGTTTATGAATTAATTCCAAATTAATTCGTTCGCTCGTATTAAAGTCCAACTTTAATTTCGTAATGAAATCAAATTCATATTAATATATCTGATATATTAATTTTAGCCCATACGAATAAATAAAATAGAAAAATCAAATTTAACTATTAAATTTATTTTACCGATTAATTCCAAATTAATCGCGTTCTCTCTCTTCCGAACACATTTAATCCCAGATTAAATAATACCTCAATTAATCCCAGATTAATTTTCTATCTCTTAATTAATCCCAGATTAATTCTCTCTCTTAATTAATCCCAGATTAATTCTAATTAAATCAACTGTCATCGGTGAATCTTTGGGAAGCGACCCAAGAGATCCATGGATATGTTGGCAGTAAATACGGTCATCGGATTATCCGAATGTGTGCGTACCTCGTACCACATGCTTACCGATTTACAAGACATGGTTGGCTTCTAGCAAAGCACCGTGCCTACCCAATTCTCCAGAAATATTCTTACTGGAATATATAATCTATGTCAGGCGTAGTATACGTAGTATTGCGTATTGCGATCCAGTATCGAATGTCACGTGCTAGGCCTGGGGCTGGAACTGTGTCTGCCCCGAACGAAGCACATGTCGGATGTCTGGTAACTAGTCTCTATTATCGGATATACATGACCTAGTCATAATATCCGATGACTGCAGTACTTAAGAGCACTAGTATCGTATCCTACGTGACATCATCTCCACTATGACTGGAGTGATACTTCCGTCTTGACATCACACCCAATACACTAAGATTCTCAATATACCCAACAGAGGCGTACATAGAACCGGTTAAAGCCCTTGACGACCAAAACTAAAGCATACCGATTGTCGCAAGTATTAGCGATGCAAGTCTCAGGTTAAGACCAAATACACCTACCCTGTTATCGGACTTCCATAGACACATAGTCATACTACCAATGGAATTCCGAGGGGTCTATCTAGAGCGAAGCTGTTTCCGTACCATAGGTAAACACAACCTCCTATCACACTTGCATAAGTATCCAATACTTAAATATATGAGAACTATGCTGTTGTGCTCCCACAACGCGCACAAGTGCAATACTAGTCTATTCCGCATTATCGATGTCCAGTCTCGATAATACTACGACTAGGGATATTTAATGATTAATCCTTCAATGACTGATACTGTCTCATATCATCTCAATCCAGGAACTAATCATAGGGACCTCCTATCATTTATACATCTAGGTGATCTAATCACAAATTATAAGAGCGCAATCTCCTTGTCACATAGTTAATTTGTACAACAACACCATGATCTGTACAAATAGTGATGCTATGGGTCATAACTGTCCAACATCTTCTGCATCTGACGCTTCGACAAACCCACTTAAACATATTGTCGGAGATGGACCCTTAGATCTCTATTTCCGTTGAACTTGGCCATGTCAGGCATCTTAAACTGGGGAGGCAGCTGTTCTCTCCGAAAGTCATCGCATCATAGTCTAATAAATCTTCATGTTTTCCATTCATCTTGCGGGTAACTGGCTCTTCTTATTCTCTGAGTTTCTATAACTCTGCCTGAGGCCCGGTTATCCTTCCTGCGGCATACTCAACCATGTCATCATCAAAAACATGGATTTCTTTCTTTGCTCACCCTATTCGGGGGGCCCCTCATTTAGGAGTTCCAATCAAGTCCCATATCATAAATCATGCATAAAAATGAATAGAATACAACCAATGAGTAAGGCGGAATTCATACTCACATTGATGGGTTTTTGATGAAATGAAGAATACAAGCCTTCAAGCTTCTCAAACTCACGGTAATGAGCTCCTTGTGCTGTTGGACTGCTCGGTTTTGGTCCTTCTTGTCTCTCCAAGATTCG